>JAJKFI010000003.1:2342429-2391626 GCA_029204185.1 Lerista edwardsae | reverse complement strand
CACACACACACACACACACACACACACACACACACACACACACACACCACAAAAGGAGGGTTCTGCCCCAACAGTTCTTCATAATTACTCCTGACAATGCTCAGAACTTAAAAGCTCTCGCAGAGCAGGTCATGACTGGATTCAGTGTCAAACGGTGTTAACTCTTTGTAGATAAGATAAACCCTTTGTGATAGTCTTTTTTTCTTATGCATACATGTTCTTCTCTATGGTCTTCCCTTGTGATGTAACTTCTGGCTTCTGAGAGTCTCTTCCTGGTTCTGCAGCCCTGTTTCTAGGGCAATTGTCTTTGTTACTGAACAGGAAGAGTAGCCCGTCTTCCTCTACTAGCAGAACCCGGAAGAGTGTTTCAGCTATTTTCAACCATGTGCTCCAAACTCTGTAGCACCCTGTGGACCTTCCGTGGCACAGCAATGTGCCACAGCGCACCAGTTGAAAATCACTGCTTTACAGATATTTCGCATTCCATCATCATAAAAGTGGTTGTTTCAGAGCTCCAATGGACTCAAACTTCCATGTCTTGTTACAATAATACAACTGGAATAAAAACAAATTGGCGTTTTTTCCACCTTTCTCTATTCTAGAATAAAACCGGAACCCACTACCAATATTTGGCAACAGGGCTTTCCAGGAAAGCTCCACCTCCCAACCACCTTGTTTCCTTCCTTCCTGCAAGGTCAAGTCTTTTTTTAACACCATACCACCACCACCGCACTTCAAGGCTTTTTGAACTAATTATTTGGTTTTCAATGGTTGGGTAGGATTCTTATTATTTTGTCTGCATGCCTTTTAAATCTTGGTTGGCCAGTTTCAGCAGTTTTCCTAAAGATCAAATTATAAAATCACGGTGTAAATAAGTTAAAAAAAAGTGAGAGAAACTGAATTTCTCCCATTTACACACATTTCTCCCATTTACACTAATGCTCAATTTGGATGACCACCATGCCCCTTCAGACATACCAAGGATGCTATGATAGGTTTGCATTGAGTCATATTTATTGCAGACTAAAACTTTGTGTATGGGCCTGTTAATGCCAAATAGGTTTCCTCGGTTTGCCTGTTCCAATCATAATTGGCTTACAGTTCAATTCTCACAAAGCTTATGCAGCTTACTTTAACCAAGACCTTCCCTTGGGCTGGTGCATGTCACTTGCACCAACCCAGCACTGTCACAAACATGCTGTAAGGCACATCTGAACCAGCAAGGAGGTCGCTGGGCTGGTGCGGGGAGTTGTGCCGACCCAAGAATGCCACTGGGGCACCCAGTCAAGCTGTCCAAGTTTGGCCGGCCCAGGGACTTGGGGAGGGCAGGGGGAAGACAGAATGGGCAAAGGGAGGTCCAAGAGCTGGTAGACAGGCCGACCTGGGGAGGGGATGGAGCACGGATCCAGCCATTAGGCCAGATTCGAACTCCTGTCGCCAGGCTGGTCAGCCCCAAACCAGCCATTCAGATTTTGTTAGTGCAGATCCCAGCAACCCCATAGGGAAAATATTTCCTTACCATGAAGTGAGTTCCAGCCACCGCTCAGCCTGCATTAGATGCAGTGCAGGCCAGCCTGCCTGCCAGCTCCAGTGCACGTTAGGATTGGGCTGCAACTTTCAGGAAAAAAGGACTACTTGCAAAGAATCCAAAGCAGACTACTTGCTCGATCCACTTAGCCTGCAACACTTTCCTTAAGACATCTTAATAAGAAGATCTTTAAACCCCATTTAATGCCCCTTGAGACAAAACCGATTAGATTATTAAGCAAACTATTAGGAGGTCGACAAAATCCTTGGCCTTTCAAGTGAGGTCAGCTTTCCTTTGCGGGTACAGGAAGTTTCCAGGTCACATGCAACTTGCCATATTTGCTCTGTGTAGCTACATCTACCCTGCCTGACCAAGAGTTCTGGGTCAAGGCAAAAAAACATGAGGAAGAGTGTCTTATGGCTCTTTAAAGATGAGCAAATCTATTGGAGCGTTCGCTTTTGTGGACAACAGTTCAGTTCAACCCACAATAGGCAGGTGTGTGAGGGACCGGGGCATCCATGAGGTCAATTGGAGCAATTGTCTCAGGCAGCAGGTTGGTGGGGGCACCCATCTCTGGCTGCCTAATTGCCTTTCCCAAGTCGGGAAAAGGAAAATTTGGATAGAGGAGGAGGAATAGGGAACAGAGGAGAGTGCCAAGCTAGGACACGGGAGAGTAGGGGGAGCAGAAGCTGCACACCATCAAATATAAAATGATGCCCAAGTTGCTCAAAGGGTTAAGCTAAAGGATTTCTTTACCCAGCGGGTAATTAATCTGTGGAACTCCTTGCCACAGGATGTGGTGATGGTGGCCGGCCTGGAAGCCTTTAAAAGGGGATTAGACAGATTTCCAACACAGATTACAAGCCACGATGGGTATATGCAAACCTACTTCTGGTTTTAGGTGACCTCAGAAGGCCAGGTGCAAGGGAGTGGCGATCAGCTGCAATCATTTACTACTAAGCAATATGAAAAACTCATTGAGTTCTGTTTGGGCAAAACAACAGCTGGTAGGGCATCCTTTCATTTCTCACATGTTTCAACTGAAGCCAGTCTTTCTTAATATAAACTGGGGGGGGGGGAGAGAGTCTACAGAACCTCATGAAACAAAATTGAAAGTGACCCCTCAGCCTAAAGCAGGTATGCTTCTCTTGAACCTGGATACAGAGGCTGCAATCCTATGCACATTTTCCTGGGAGTAAGCCCCACTGCAGGGCTTAGTTCTTAGTATACATGCATAGAATCGTGCTCTCAGAAAGCAAAACAGCTACATCCAGAGTCGAATGGTTAGGGCCATCCTGGCCGGAAATATCAACCTAGCAATTGGCTGGAGTGGCAATAATCATTCAGAGTATCAATGGGAGCAAGATGTGATCCAAATGTACCATCTGAGGATTCCTTACATGTTGCAGAAGATTATGGGGCGCAACTTTCAGAGGGATCTTGCACTAGGGCTACCTCACTCAATCACCTGTACAGTGCACCCTCTCCAAGTAGCAAAAGGTCTTGAGCTGACCCTACGGGTGGCTGGTATGCCTCAAAAGAAATCAAGAACTTCATTTGCACTTCAAAGGATGCATTTCCCTACCACCCAGGGAACACATGATGCATATTTAGATAAACAACATCCATTCAGTGACTCTCTCTGAATCCGTTTCTAGTTCACTGCACTGCGGTCAGATATGGAAAACAGTTGGAGCTGTTAACAAAACCACCATAGTATTCAACCTGCTGAACAGGTATATCTTGAAGATTTTTTTATTATTCAAAGAGTACACACACACTGAGAAAAAACAGGTGGTATTCCTACTACAGAGGTACAATTAGAGTGCATGAATGTCGGTGCTTTCCATTTGTACATCATGCTTCTAAATCAAGGTGCTCACTGAATGATACCATAGGAGGAAATAATTCTCTTTGATTTCCTGTTACATTTGTCCTGTTTGGGCTTTGCAAGCATGCCAGTTCATTCACACACTATCATTCCAAATGAAATTCAAAGTCCTCAAGACTCCTTAAAACAGTGATTTTCAATTGGTGTGCTGCAAAAGGTCTGCAGGCGTGCCCCAGGTTTTTGGAGCACAGCAGTTGAATAATAACTGGAAAACGCTTCTAGGTTTGCAGCTCCATTTCTAGGGCACTGTCTATAGTAACAAATGGTCTGTCCCTTTTCCTCTGGTGGCAGAAGTGGAGGGACTGACCATTTGCTACTAAAGAGAGTTGCCCTAGAAACAGAGTCGCAGAACCCCAGAAGAGTCTCCTGAAAGATGGAAGTGACATCACAAGAGGCAAAGACCATAGAGAAGACCACAGAGGTGAGTGTGCTGCGAGAAGAAAAATGTTGAAAACTGTTGCAATCTTTAGAACGCAAGTGATAGTTGGCTTTGACCAAGGGAAGAGAATAATTTGTTTTAGGAAGGAGAGCCTTTGTCTCAGGCAAATCCTTTTCTAAAGACTGGCCTCCAATTTGTTAATCACAATTTCTAGTGAGCCAGTATTACTTCTCCACCACTCCTTCCTTTGGTTCCCTTGGCCTCTAAGAAGCACGCCTGATCTTGCCACAAGGATACCATTAAAGTGTACTTCTAGGGCAGAACAGACTGTATTTGCTTCTTAGGGACATGTGTACGTGTACATACCCAAGTCAGAAGCATCTTTGCTATAAGAGGACATTATGGTGCAATTAAGAAGATTGTCCTTATTTAGGTAATGGCCTAATCTGGCTTTACTGATTCAGTCCTGCCTCGTTATCTGATGGGTTCCATTCCCTGAAACTTTGCGGAGTCCAAAACCCATGGATAATCAAATCCGCAGGTCATGGAACATCAGACCCTCCAAATGTGATGGGAGCTGTGCTCCAATTGCATCCAAAGTCAAGGAGGTCACATGTGGCTTCCTTGGCCTTCAGAAGAGCCTCTGGATGTGACCAAAGAACAGCTCCATTCACAATTGGAGGATACTGGTCCAGCTTCCATCCAGACCCCACAAGTTCAGAATCCATGGGTAAGGAGGCGGGACCAATATTTAGTTGTATTCAATAACAGATACTCAGCCAACAGGATTCCAAGTCCTATTTTAATTCAAAGAGGCACACTACAGGACTCTTTTGTACAGAATTTTGAAATCCTTCCATACAAATTCGGTACAGAGTATAAGCCAATATGTGCAGTACGTTGAAAACAGTTAAGGCTGAAATCCTATACACACTTTCCTGGGAATAAGCTCCATTGAACCCAGTGGGACTTACTTCTGAATAGACAAGCATAAAATTGCACTACAAACATAAATGCCAGCTTTTATACTTTTTAGCAAATGTGAGAGCACAGCGTATTTCCACAACTGAAATACATGGGCAAAAGAATTCTACAAAAGAAATATCTTTTTCAATCCCGGAAGCCATTTTTTTACTGATCCGCAGGGAATCCTAGGGGGAAAATCCTAGGGGGATGCACAAGAGAGATTAAAAAGGCAGTGTCCTGGTGTGTTGATCTCTCTTTCAGGCCTGCTTAACGCAATTCTGCAAATCTCTTCAAATCCACACTCAGATTCAACTTACTATCAGAACAGGGCTTGGTATCAGGGCTTCAGGCACTTGATTTGTGGAGAGCCCCCTTGTTTCCTCCTCCTTTCATGTGATTTGCTACCAAATGTGCAACTGGTGGTGAAGACAACAGGATGCTTTCTCTTCCACTCCACAATAGCCTCAATTTTCAATTGGTGTGCCACAGAAGGTCTACAGGCGTGCCCTAGGAGTTTGGAGCACAGATTTCATTTTCAATGAAGATCAATGAAAAACTCTTTAAAAATCTGAGGCACTGCTTCTAGGGTAACAAAAGGTCTGTCCCTCGTCCTCTGCTAGCTCTGCAACAGAGAAGTCTCCTAGAAGCCAAAGGTGACAATATAAGAGGCACAGAGAAGACCATAAAGGTCAGTGTACTGTGAGAAGGAAAATGCTGACAATTACTGTCTTGTGGCTTCCCTCTGCCAGCCCACTTGCCTATCTGTTTCACTGGGCAAGCAGCCAGAGGCATGTAAAGGATCCTGGCACCAATCTAATCAGCCAGGGAGGAACAATCCACCAACCAGACAAATCTCACAGGAGCAGTTCCTCCTTCTCTTTGCAGCCAATCAGCTTCTTCTTCAGGAATGTTATGTAGGTCCCTGGAAATTGAGCTGTGGTGTGCGTGTGGAAAATGGGGTGGGAGGCTTTGCCTCCCATTCCGAGCTCCACATGGGCCACTTCCAGGCGCTTGGCAACTCGGACGTTCAGTGGTGACATGAATCCTCCCTCTGGCCTTCTCCAAGAGCCAAAGGCCCATTTAGTTCAGCTTCTGGTATCTCACAGTGGCCCTGGGGATCACACAAGACAACAAAACACATGCATCCAGTTGCCACCCCCATGCTCCTGGGAGTGAGACAGCCTATTTCTGAGACAGCCTATTTCTAAAACCAGGAGGTTGCACATACTCATCATGGTTTGTAACCTGCGATGGACATTTCTTCCAGAAATTTGTCCAATCCCCTTTGAAAGACACTCAGGCAGACACATCAGCACATCCTCTGGCAAAGAGTTCCACAGATTAATGGGAAAATTAAATATGAGTAAATTTCATAGAGCAATGTTTCTCAGTGGGTTGGGACCCACTTGGTGAGTCGCAACCTGGTGTCAGGTGGGTCCCAAAAACCTGGGAGTAGCCATCTTGGTAGCTGCAGACCTTACTCTGCTATATTCCTTTTGTGAATATAGGTCCCTCATTATCTTAGCTGCCCTCCACTTCATCCGCTTTAGCCATGTTCTTCTTCAAACATGGTGCCACAAACTGGATGCAGAATTCCAAAGTTCTCTGGGACTCTTAGCCTGTGTCTTTCTCCGGTGGCCGACTCGCCCATTCTTCAGACTCTGCTTCTGCTACGCCCCCCCCCCCCAGCCTGGGCTGCCTTTCCCAACCTTGAAATTGCAACAGTTCAGAGCAACCAGAGAGCCTCACGCCTGCAATTCAATCAATCACTGCCCAAAATTCTATAACCACCATCGCAGAATCCCTTCAGTCCATTACAATTCAGATGGGAGATGTCTTCCGAAACACTGGTTAATGTATAATACTCAATACTTGCTCAGCAATACACAGAAAAGTACCAGTTTACAAGAAGCTACAGCTCAGCTGAGGAGGACAGCAACTTTGTGGGCTAACAAATTACACTTCTTCTTTAGCTCTGGGAACTGAAGCCTACTAAAGGCAGCGTTTTGCAGCAAGCCAGGATGGTGTAGTTTTTCTGGAGCTGGACTTAGACCATGAAGATCCGGATTCAAAGCTCTGCTCAGCCGGGAAAAGCTTCCTGGGTGACCTTGGGCCCATCACTTTCTCTCGGGCAGCACAATCGTAGAGCACCTGTTGCGTCAACGCGACATCATAGTGTCGACATGACACATGTAGCGCCGTCATGGGGGTGCCGATCAGTGCTTCTGTGTCAGCACTTGAGCAATGGGACCGGTGCTGCCTGCAGCACTAGTTCCACTGCACCGGTGTCAAGCCTCCCTCACATCAGTTGAAGACGGCCAGCATGAGGGAGGCTCCGTGTCCATCTGGACAGGGAACTGGCGGGAGGGAGGGAGGGATGTTGGGGGGGGGTATGTGGACGGGCTTGGGATTTGGCCATAAGGCCGAATTCTAAGCCTGATTGGGAAGCTGCACAGCTCTGATTCGGGCTGCACAGTCTCCTCAGATCTGCATCTGCTGTTTAGCACGTGCAGATCCAAGTAGTGCATTATGGGGGCTGGAGCCCCCCCCCCCCAACGGTAAGGGCGCAAACATGCCTTTGCCGTAGGGAGGCTCCAGCCCCTCCAATACTGCGCTGGATTTGGCACAGGCCGGTCGGCCTTGTCAATCCAGCGCAGTTTAGAATTGCGCTCTGAGTCTCACCTACACCTACCGTCCAGGTAGATGAGGACAAAAGGAAGGAAGGAGTTATTACACCATTCTGAGTTCTTAAGGAGGAAAGGAGTGATTTTAAAAATTGAAAAATAAATAAGAAACTTTGAAGAAGCAAGCTCTTACAACCTACAATTCTTATTGAACCATATTGAAGATATCTATGGTCCCAACTAACAACATCTATAACTCTTAGCAAATGCACTGTAAAATTCATTTAAGATAATGACTTTCTATTGGTCTGAAAAGGCCAAAACATCAAGTAGAAACTTCTGATACAATGATGGGCGATTTTAAGAGACGTTGTCTCCAATGGACCCTACTATTATAAATGATGTTAATTCTGGCAAGTTGAAACAGCAACAAGGGCAAGCTATGACAAAGTGTCATTGTGAAAACCATCATAAACTTGAGATCTGTTGCCTGAAAAATTTTTCAGCACACATATGAATGGTGTGCCCGATACAGATGGCTATGATTATAAGGGTGGGATTTAATTTGTATTAAATTCAGATTCCTTTGAAAACTAGGTTTGTTTTTTGAGAGAGACTAAATATAATTGTTTTAAATAAAATGCTTTACAAGCCTATTAAGTGTTGACTATCCCTTATCTCAGTGTTTCTCAAACGGTGGACCACATGGTGGATTGCAGAAAACTGGGAGCACCCATCTGGGAAGCTGCAGACCTTATTCCTGCGATATTCCTTTTGTGAGTATTACCAGTTTGAATTTTCAAGTGAGGTTTTTTTTTTTAAATTCTTTTTAGTTTTTACTAAAACTAAATGTTTTTACATAACATTTGTCCTAATCTTGCCTTCTGTCAGGGATGTTTTACGATTTTGTGATTGCTGCAGTCCACGAATGGCTATTTGCATTTCAGGAGCGTCATTTTATTACATCATAATGATGACATGTCCTGTTTGATGATGTCACTTCCAGGTTAATGACATCACTACCAGTGGGTCCCAACATGAGTGCCATTCTAAAAAGTGGGTCCCAGTGCTAAAAGGTTTGCCTTATCCAAAATGCTTGGGATCAGAAGTTTTCGGATTTTGGAATATCTGTATATACAGGAAGATGATCACTTATCTAGACACCTGAAATTCAGACTATATTGAAATCCAGAAACTTTTGTCCAATACTTAAAAAAACTTTCTGTAGTGTTAACTCTAGAAGGTCTTGTGCTCATCCCCACGTACAGGATGTAAGTTCTAGTCTCTGCAATGTGGTGTGAGCCATTGTTGAAAAATGGTCAACAGCAGACACCCTTATGGATAACAGTGAAAAAAGCAAGAGGAAGCATTTCTCGTTTTATTTATGCAGTTATTCCAAAATCTAGAAAAATTCTAAATCCAGACTCTTTCCCATCCTAGGCAGTCCAGATAAGGAATACTCAACCTGTACAAAATGAGATATGGAAAAATCTTGGTATGTGTGGAAAAAATATATCACAGCTAAGGAGGTCTTTTTTCCTTGTGGATGCTGAATAAACTGTCTATTGTACGCCTGTGTTTTGACTGTGACCTGTCACATGAGGCCATGTGTGGAACTTGAGAGTCATGTCAGCATCATGCCAATGCTCAAAAAATTTCAGATTTTGGACCATTTCGGATTAGGGATGCTCAACGTGTGTCATGCACTCAGCCCACCCTCAACAACAAAAATGTCCTTTGCTGCAGGCCACAGCAACACTGGCCACAACCTCCAGTGTCACAGAGGTTGGGTAATATACACAGCAGGCCATCACTGGATCCGCGTTAAACAATGATGTCTACAGGTTGGCCATGTGAACCCCCAGCTCCTCAATGTGTTCTGGTTTCTACACTTTTTTCTGCCTGGGGCAGTTACTATAAAAACCAGCCAAACAAAAGCAAACTGACAGGACCAAGATTGCATCTGCCACCCACACTTCAATTAAAAAAACACAACAACAGTAATCTTGTCATGGCATGAAGCACAGCCAACCTACAACTTCTAACTACTACGGAATATTGCAAGAACACCACTGCCAACACCAGCAGAGTCCTTGGCCAAAGACAGAGGAATTTTGCTGAGAAATAAGGAGATGTTTTCCCCACAACAAAGTACCGTTTGCTTCCCTGCAGCATTTAAAGTTACACTTTGGCCATGCTTTTTTTTTTTCTCTTAACATTGAAGGACAAAAATGCTCCTGACAGAAAACTGAGAAATGAACTCTCTTCCTCAATCACAGCAATTTTCAACATTTTTCCTTTTCATGACAAACTGACCTCTATGGTGTTCTCTATGTGATGTCACTTCCAGCTTCCAGGTGACTCTTCCCGGCTCTGCAGCTCTGCTTCTTGGGCAACTGTCTGGAGTAACAATTTGTCTGTCCCCTTTCCTCTGCTGGCAGACCGACAGAGGGCAGAGCCAGTGGAGAAAGAGGGACAGACAATTTGTTACTACAAACAGTAGCCCTAGAAACAGAGCTGCAGAACCTGGTAGAATTTTTCAGCAGTTTTCAACCACTGTGCTCCAAACTCCCATGGCACACCTGTGGATCTTTCACGGCACTCTGGTTGAAAATCATTGCTCTGTCACCACCACACACTCTATCCCACCCCACAAACTGTCTATTTCAAAACTGAAAGAAGTGCATAAGGTACAGACAGTCACCTCCTAACCAAGAATTTGGAGTACCTTCTTACAAGGAAAGGTGGCTTTAGTCGCTTTTCATTTAGAAAGAATGCAACTTGTATAAACAGAATGGAGAGTGTCCAGTGGCAAAAGTGTGGTGTTATGTTGGACACTATGAAATTGCTTTTTAAAAGACTGCACAAATTCATGGAAAACAGCGGCCTGATCTTATGCAGCTTTTAACTCAGCACACAATTAGTCTGCATCTCTTTCAACACTCTTTGCTAAAACATGTAAATAGAGCTTAAATTATCCAAGGCAATACGCCTCCAAACGACAGTCACAAACAAAAGGAAAGGGCTGTACAGGAACAGCAAAAGCCAGATCCCACATGGTTTTTCTTGTCTCTGTGGCTAATGGTCTTCCATCCAAAGGTTTCAAAACCTCTCCATTCAACCAATAATCTTGAGGCTGCAAACTTACATACAAGACCCCAGGACAGCAGGATTTGCTTCTTAGGGGATGTGCTAGCAGGGACCCAATTGTTCCTTTACTTCTCCTCTAATCCCCTGTCCTTCTCCCCCAAACCCCACTGGGGTCGTACAGCCAGGAATACCTTCCAAATTTAGGAATTATTATTACAAGGGAGGCTGCAGGTATTTCAGGAGCTGTAGGAGGGAGAGTGCACCAAGATCAATACTAACAGAATGGAATAAATCCACATAATCCCTTAATGTCCACATTCAGACGCGGCTCTGTTAACACTATAATCCAAGGTCTCAATGGCAGCACACATTTTAAAGTGTGATTTAAGCAAGACTGCTGTAGCGGAACTCTTTGAAGTGACATACAGAAGCATCCTAAACATAATCCAGAAACAGTAATCCAATAGCGGGGGGCTTTATTATTGTATTTTACTTGCGTCCCACCTTTCTTAACCTGACAAAAAAACAACAACTCAGTACCTTTCAGTACAACAGTACCTCTATCTTGTCTGGATTCAGTTTCCGCTTGTTAGCCCTCATCCAGACCAGAACTGCCCCCAGACCAGGCACTATTTCTCAGTCTCCCTGGTATCAGGTGATTGAAAGGAAAGATAGAGCTGGTATAGAGCAATATGTTATCTGAATACTGGTGACCTCATTTAGCAGTTTCACATAGCTATTGAAAGTATGGGGGGCAAGCCCTACGATGTCAATGCCATGTAATGAGGCAGAACCACTCTATTACCTTCTCCTTCCCTCCCTCCCTTCCCCCCCCCCAGTTTGAATCCAGCAAGGCAATCCAGAAGATTATCCTGGGTGCCAGTATCACAACCCGCTGAGAGGTCTAGAAAAACCAACAGGGTTGCATTCCCTCCCCGCACAGATCATCTAGGAAAGTACCTGCCTCATAAACAATGCCTCATAAACAAAACCGTGACTGGGATGGTTTCAAAGCAATCAGGGTCACGCAGTACCACTTGGGAGCTGCAAGCAATCCAATGGAGAGGAGGTGACAAGAAATTAAATCACTTCCCAGTGAAGACATTGGTAAGATCTTCCCAGGTAAGATGCCAAGATGTTGGCAGCAATATGAGTGCAATAGTCAGACCTGGATTCCAACGGCGGGGGGAGGAGGGAACATGCAGCTGTTCTACTGACAACACAAGGAGCAGAGGCCTATTCACACTAGCCAGAAAACTTGATAAGGACACTTTTGGGTTTGCTGTCACAGAATAGCAACATTTGGCCCTGTACGGTTAAAAGGTTTCAGGCCCCTCCATAGGTAAGGGGCAAGAATGGGCCCACCTTAATGGGCTCAAAGTCCTGACAACAATTCCCATTATAAAGTATGAGGATCACAGCCCTGCTTTCAAAGCCATAGAGGTGCATAAATTCCATCTTTTTAAAGGAAACTCTCAGGGATGTGCCGGAGCAACATTTCACGAGTTGAGTCTCAAGCCAGCAACCCCATGACTCAAGTCAAGTCATAGCGTGCACTGCCATGCACACGGGAGTAAGCAAGGAACACACACACACACACACACACACACACACACACACACACACACACACACACTAAAGACAGTGAAGACTCAAGTCAAATTTGACTCTTTTCCAAGTCACTGCCAAGAGTCTTTAGTCACAACCGCGTCAGTGACATCTATGATTTAAGTCCAACACGAGTCACAAAAAAATACGGCATTTTTGTGACTCGAGCCCATGACTCATGACTGGAGTCCCCATCTCTGGAACTAATCAAGGTGAACCCCACTCCAATACCCTCTTCTAGCCTACACTCATTCATTCTGTCAATGGTTAGCGGTCCTGTTCTGGACAAGGCTCCTGTCCCTCCAAAAAGCAATACGGGCAGAAAGCACATTTGTGTAATTGCTCCCTACCACAGTAGTGCAAGGACCAAAGAAGCAACATCTGCCAAACCCTCTTGTAAGTTATTAAAAGCACAGGAATGCCATCCAAAATAGGATGTAGCAACCCTCTTTTTCCTGATTGCAATTATTTTTTTTTTCCAAAACACACAGAGGAAGCCAATTACTCACCCTCTTCAAGTATCAATCCAAAAGCCTGTGTTAGGAAATTGGCAAGGGAAAACTACCTCTTTGTCAGAGGTGTGTATAGTGATGTATCGTATGTGATAGATAAGTAAAGAATTGCTTTGCCTGGAATAGTGATGGCAAACCTGATATGCTTGTCAAAGGTGACAGGCCATGATGTTTTGGGCGATACACCAGCAGTCTCCAACACCCAAGAACAACTGGGTTTGCTTTACTCATATTTCATTTTTGTAATTATTCAGTGTTTCTTTACCGCACCACACATGATTGGACTGTACATTTTAAAATAAATATGTAAAGAATGGTTTCTCTTTTGTTCAGGAGGGGGATCAAGGCATAGTCAAGTTGGGCATTTTCCAAATTTTTGACACACCAAGCCCAAAAAGGTTCACAATCACTGGCCTAGAAGATTGTTGCAAGCATGTGATTTGAACGTCTTCATAGCTCATCCAAAGGTTTTAAGTCTAGAGACAGGACAGTGCTTCTGAAATTTGGCATACAAGTGAACCCTCAGGTTCCGCAGAAGCTTCTCAGGGGTTCCTCAAAGAGAAGCTGACAAGCTTGTTCCAGAAAGGCAGTCATTAGCCATGACTAGGGTGTCTGAAAATGGTGTTATTGGCAGATTTCATGATCTGAAAGGTAGAAAGCCGTGTTATGTGTTTTATTCTCATTCCAAGTTCTCATTTTAAGTCATTTTAAATGCTTTTAAAGTGTACTAGCTAGGTAATAAAGTGTCAGCAAATGCAGTATTATTTCTACTGGAAAAGTAATCTATTTCCATTTCTAAAAAATATCTCAAACAGCAAAATGCAGTGTTTTATGTTTTCATTCGGACATTTTAATACCAAAAAGGTGGTGCTTTGTCTTTTTATGTGTTATTAACAAAAAAGAATACCCCTAGCCATTACCAATCTTTTTCTGCAAATTGTAGTCATGGTGGGATGTCCGGTAGCTGATAGATTCAGTGCAAACATCTCTTCAGACCATGGTTTGTACTAACCATAGTTTAGAACCCACTGCTTTGGGCCTTGTAATTTTAAATGCATTGTTTGCAACAGGCCCAGGGAGGGTGGGATCAACAACAGTGGTACATGCCACATCCTATCCCTCCTCCCGGGTCCAATCCACTGACACAGGTGAACAGTCATATGATGCTCACAGTTCCAAGCAGACCCATTGTGTGAGCTGGGGCTTTCCCTGGGGCAAGGGGCTGAATGTTCACTTTCGTCAAGAAAACTTCCAGCCTGCAAAACTCCCCTGCAAGATGCAATATGGCACTTTCAGAACATACTGGTAAAGTCTAGGAGGCCAGTGACTGGAAAAATCAGCATGAATTGACCGCGTGCCAAAGAACACAACCTTAAGGTGGTGGCAATAGAGCTCTTGCACACTGCAGTGTGGAAAGCACCCCCCCAAAGTCAAAGAGCCTGAAAGGCACTGATATAGCAAACACATGTTTTCCTTCAGTGTTGTGAGGGCATCAGAGGTCTGTATGGAAGGGTACATGCTAAAGACCTCTGATGCTGAAGGTTCTCGTGCCAGCCCTGTGAGCACTCGGGATTACACTCTAAGCTAAGCAGACCATGTGGTAGCTTTAACAGCCCAACTCTTGTGGATTGGGCTGTCATATGGAAGCCCTTACATGAGTGCAGGACATACGTGCTACACACTTGAAGAGAAGATGCACTCAGAAATGCTTTTGTTTCCAGGGACACTTTTCAATGGTGATGCTTTTCTAGAAAAAGAAAAAAAAGCACCTGCGAAGGGTCGTTACTGAGACACACAAGGCATCTTGTTGTCTTGTGTGCTTCCTGAGGCACCTAGTGGGTCACTGTGAGATAAAGAAAGCTGGACCAGGTGGGCCTTTGGCCTAACCCAGCAGGGCTGATGTTCTTAAGTATAGCTGATTCCCCAAATGTGGTTCCATTTGTTTGGGAATACCCATTACTTTCTTAAGCTGTATATGGTCTATTTTATAGAATAATGAGAAACTGTTTTTCTGCATGGGAAAGGAAAAAGAAGATAAAAGAATTGATGACAGATGAAATGGACAGGGACATCTGAAATGACAAACTGTAGCTAGAAGTGATTCAAAAGTGAATGGATGATATAAGAAAAGTAATCAGAAAATTCATTAGAAAGATAGACTTTAAAAATTAGAGGGTAGGAGAGTTAGAATTTATTAGGACAAGTTGCTTTGCTCCTGCTGTAGTGCTTTAGATACATGGTGAACAGATGTCCTCTTTTTCCAGAACATGTCCTACATTACAACCGTTTGTCCAGGTAAGGGTAAATTTCAAAATGTTCTACATCTCAAGACCTCTGTCTTAAGGGGCTGCCTGCATCACTTTGCCTGCGTGTTTATCCTTTGTTCCTTAGGTTACATTAAAGGAAGACAAAACACCCCAAAATGTAGGACATTCAAGAAAAACGTAGGATGTTAGAAAATAAAGGCTAAAAACACGCGTATTGATTTTGGGGTGTTATGACCACCTTTGTGGTTATGACATCTGGTCACCCTGATTAGACATGTACTTCTACATTCCATTTATGTTTTTGTTTGTGTACTTTGGTTGGTTGAGTTTTTTGTGTTTAATAAAACTAAAGAAATATTTTAAAAAAAACTATGGTCAAAATAGAGACCAACCTGATAGCCTGCCATATAAAAAGGGCTGCAGGAAATAAAGAAATCTGTCCCCTCCTCCGACTCCGCAATTTTCTCATTTTACAAAAGGCCAAGCCATTAATAATTCCTCTGCAGATTCCTTATATAACAAAGCCAGCTTTTTTGTTTCCCTTTTGTTTTTTCCACAGTTTTCTGCGTAGCCAGAAGTTTTAAGAAACTGAGGCTAAAGGGTCAGAAAAAACATTTGCCTTGATATATCTAATCCTTTCCTTGGACAGACAGTTTTGCTTGGGATCAAGAACTAACATTGGGCAATAGTTTTGTTGACATGACCCATCTGATATTTCCAGACTCGCTTATACAAAACATGGACTTTTGTTTTTTCTTTCCTTCCTCCCAAGAAGCCACTCGCTACTAAAATGAATCATAGCCAAGAGGTGAATTCCTTCAAACCACATGCTCCATGGTGAGTTGGCAGATAGCTGGGGCCTGTCAAGGGTTAAAGGTAATATTAAAATAAGCCAGAGCTTTTCCTGGTTCAGGCACAGAACAAAGATCATCTTGTTTGATGAGACCGTACTCTTTTCAGTTTTAAAATCTCTGTCTTTCCACCTGGATAGGCCTTCAAAGCAGTGTACAAGTCAAGGCAAGTCTTCTGTTTGCACGAATGGCCAGGCCAATTAATCTGAGAAGCCTACAAGCAGGACATGGTGTGGTAACCTTCCCCCCTCCCAAAAAAAACCCACAAATTTTAGGCCTTCCCCTACAGACCCTGAAGAGGCAGCTAAAACACTAAACATTCAGGCTGTAGTGTAGCTTCAGACAGGATGTGGCATGGTAAGTATAGCAGGAGCCACAATGTGCTGTGTAAGTACAGCAGGCACTGCAATGAGCCATGTAAGATGCCCTTTCCACTTGCAGTTTGAGTCATCCTGGGACTCCAATGGCAAGAGGGAGGGGTGAACTTCTGCAGCACATTGCAGCACCTGCTATGCTTACCATGCTGTCTCACCCTCATAGCTACAGTACTGCATTCAGGACAAATCCTAAGATCTGGAAACTCCACTGTTATGCGATGCCGACTTGAAAATAGAGACAGGCTACCCTTGAAGGGTTTAGCTGGTGTCGCAAGATACATTTCAAGATTGCCAATCCTTCAGGATGCATTTGGCAACTATGCAGCTATATGTTGATCACACTCGGACAGAGCCACTGAGAAATGGCCATGTTGCAGCAATTTAAAGGGTTCTCCTTTTGGTGTAACTTTCTCCTGTTTCCCACCTTTTTGCTCACCTATATCAGACTTTCAGAGATGGTAATTCTTGTTCCTTTAAATGTGTTCCAAAAATCAAGACAATAGCAGGCAACTTACCCATGCCATTTTTGCTTAAAATCCAGTTGTTGTTTTTCAAATTAAGTCACTTTTAAAAATAGGAACTATGTGGGTTTTTTTTTTTAACTGCTGGCAATATTTGCCACATATTTGCCTTTGGAGCAATGAGAATAAAAGGTGGAGGATGGAGCAAATGACAGACTTTGCATAAGGATGAAGGAAAAATGCTTGATAAAAGATAGTTAAGTACTCTGCTGCTGTGGTAACATCTTCCGTACCTTTCAAAACACAAATGCAACATATTTAAATGTCTATCAGCATATCTTGTGACATAAATTAGACTTGGACATGGATAGTGCATTGCCTGTGGCAAATGAAGAAAGAACAGGGGCTAAAAAACATGAAGTTCGGGAAGTGTGGATGCACTGAGTCTAAGGGCACAATCCTAACCAACTTTCCAGCACCGGGGTAAGGGCAAAGCAGCTCCAAGTAAGGGAACAAATATTCACTTACCTTGAGGAGGCCCCTGTGACTACTACTCCACTGCAGGATGCAGAACACGCCCCATTGGCACAGCTATGTCAGTGCTGGAAGGTTGGTTAGGATTACACCCTAAGTTGTAAACAAGCAAAATATATGTGAGAGTGTAGGAGTGTATTGGTTACATGGTATAGGTGTTAAGATGGCCACCTTTACTTTCAGAGTCCATGCATTTAGGCACAAAACTACATTTGTAGTCATACCTTGAGTATTCTCTTAAATAAGTATTAAGTATTCTCAACCGGTGTAAGCTTGTAGAGGAGGAGAGATAGACATTTTGTTACTACAGACAGTTGCCCTAGAAACAGAGCCACCAGAACCTATAAGAGTCTCCCGGAAGCTGGAAGTGACATCACAAGAGGCAAAGATGATTGAGAAGACCATAGAGGTTAGTGTGCCGTGAGAAGAAAAACATTGAAAATTGCTACCTTACCAATGGGAAGAAGATGGAAGAAAAGAGGATTTTCTATTTTTCAATGGAAAATGCTCATGTTCCGGATACGTAAAGTTGTGGACTGTTTGAATCCATAGTACATTTCATATTAGGAGTCAGAAAAACAAACGCGTGACTGTAGGTGCAATCCTAACCTGGAGTGAGGCCAGCACAGTGAGGCCAGCTAGGTTTGACTGGCATAAGCGCCACCGTAAAGTATGTTTGGACCACTCTTGGAGTCAGAGAGGCCAGCACACAGATATGCGCCATCCTCCCTGATTCTGTCAGCGGTCCAAACGCACTTTGCAGTGGCCCTTGTGCCCGCCAAACTTTGTTGGCCTAACTGTACCAGCCTAATTCCAGGTTAGGATTGCGCCCTACATTATGTTTAGTACCCTGGAAGGTATCGCATATAATTGTAAAATTGCTTTGAGATAAACGGTTCTCTAAAAATCTCATATACAACACACAAAAAGATTTTATTTAATTGGGACAGGGAGTTTGATTAACTTGTTTTCTAGAAACATATCAAGTAAAGTAGTTGCTGCTAATCTGGCTTTTTAAATCAACCCAATCCAGAGTTCATTTCTCAGTCTTAGAACTTTCTCCCCAAGGAAGTTTACCTGGTGCTGACTCTGGTATCATTCTAGCATCAAGTGAAGACTTGTTATTTTTCCCAAGTCTTTTTCCCAGCTCAACAGTTAAGTTGAGGAGAATGTTTTTCACATTACTATTTTATTTTTGGATTCTTTTATTTATTGTTTTATTACTTTTGCTACCTGCCCTGAAAATGTTTTATTGAGAGGAAGTGTATAAATACTTTTTTAAAAAAAGAATCACATAGTGATTTGGAAGTTGGACCTGGAAGAACCTGGAAGATCCGGGTTCAAATCCGTGCTCAGGCATGAAGCTTCCTGGGTGACCTTGGGCCAGTCACTATCTGTCAGCCTCACCTACCTCACGGGGTTGTTGTGAGGACAAAAGAAGGGTAGAACACATGTACACCATCCTGAGCTCCATGGATATAAAGATGTGGAAAAAAATATTTAAAACACAACCATTACTGCCATCATCATCATCATCAATGTCCTGTAACTATAGTGTTCAAAATGTTTCACGTACATTTTTCCTACTAATCTGTACAACTATCCAGCACAGTGGGCCAGTATTATTTCCATATTGAAGCAAGTGAGTGTGGCTGAGAGAATAGCAATCAACCTAGTAAGTTCATGAATGAGTCCAGATTTGAACTGGGAAAGGACTGCCTACCTCAAAATCGGCTTTCTTATCCCTCCCCCCAAGCCAGTGGTTCCCAAACTAGGAGCCATGGCTCACCAGGGAGCCATGGAAATCAGCCAGGTGGAATCCTAGCGAAAACCCGCCCCCTATACAACCTTTTAGCACCGGGACCCACTTTTTAGAATGACAATCTGTCTGGGACCCATCAGAAGTAATCTCATGGCCGTCATTGTGATGCCAGAACCTGCTGCTTTCCTGAGAATGCAGCAATAGGTTGGGTTATTTCTCAGCAATTTTCCATTTGCAAAGTGAATCAGTGAAGAAAAAAGCCTATTTACAACCTGGACACAAGCAAAACAACACAGCCCTCCCCATTTCCAGCTTCCTGTCTTCCATATTTTCAATATGGCTGCTCTAGGTGCTTTCTGACCCACCCGAAATTGGCTTGGGGCTCATTGGTAGGGTCCTGATCCACAGTTTGGGAGCACTGATGTATAGCATTGGAGCTGTAATGGGGAGCGGCAGCCAATGGCCCAGAGAAAAAAGTTGAGAACCATTGCCCTATGCCAGTGTTTCTCAAACTGTGGGTCGAGACCCACTAGGTGGCTCACAAGCCAATTTCAGGTAGGTCCCCATTCAGTTCAATGTGTATTTTATTTCTAATCGATTGGAAGCTACCTTGGTATGTGACTGCATTTGGGGAAATGTGACAGATCTGTACTTTTAACAGGCTACTATGTATATGCTTTTAGTAATATAGTCAATGGGATTTACTCTCAAGTAAGTGTAGATAAGATTACCTCCTTTGGGATGTTTGGGGTTTTTTTTTTAAACAGATCAGCAACTGCTTGGGAGGTTTAGGAGAGTTCTTTATTTTAAATAAATTTTAAATATATATTTATTGTAAACTTTTAATTTACTTACTTAATTTGATTGGACTTTGTCGTAAGGGGGGTGTTAAAATGTTCCTGCTTGATTATGTCACTTCCAGCCACAACATCACTTCCAGGTTAATAACATCACTTCTGGTGGGTCTTGACAGATTGTCATTCGAAAAAGTGGGTCTCTGTGCTTTAGAGCACAAAATGTTTGACAACCATTGCATAGAGTCAAAAAAAACCATAGAGTCAAAAAATGTTTGACAACCATTGCACTATGCTATTCTTTCTATGGACACACATTGCTAAGATCGCATACCTCTTGTTTATTTTGTCACTTCTGCATGTAAGGAAGTGGATTTTTTGTATGTATGTATAGCTTGGCCCTTTAACCTAAATAAAAACCATTTTTATTATCTTAATCCCAATATCCATAATACATGGGTTTTACCACACTTTTATTTTGGAAAATTCCCAGACTGAACTTTTATACATTTTCAGAGGAAGGATTACAAAATTCAACTAAAAACCAGGTCAGAAGAGAGACTAATTTCTGTTTGGTACAGGGGCAAAGACAGACAAAATACTTAAACTGAGCCGTTTCCCAACACAGTTTCCAAGTCCTTTGGTTCATAGTCAACTTTGCCATCCAAACAAGGCAACACTCATGTTTGCTTTTCACCACCCCAAGGCAGGAGAGTGCAACATGTAACACAACACAATCGTGGGTACATAGCCCAATTAGACTTGCCAGGTTTTCAGAATGCCAATAAGGGACACACAGGTATCGAGATATCGCTTTCTATCAAGCCACTCCATGGTTACCAGAAATAATATAAAAATTATGCAGTTAGCCATGGCAAGGCAGCAGCAACAGCAGCAGAATTTTAGAATGGGATTTTTTAAGTCCTGTCAAACACTGACACGGGACATGATTTTTAAATCTAAAATACGGGAAGTCCCTTATAATAAGGGACACCTGGCAAGTCTAAGCCTAATTAAATGGGTAGCACAACACTCCAAATTCAGATGGCAAAGAAGTCAAATTCCAACAATATGACTATGACAGCATGATAACATTGTCAATGTAAATGCCAAGTCGGATCTCAAAATACATTTCAATTTTATTTATGGGTAAAAAGGAAACCTAGAAATCCAAGTTAACTACAAATCATTCTGAACTACAAATGTTGCGCTGATCCGTTAACCATGGAAATCCAAATAGCAACCTTTTCACCCCAATTATTTATATTCAGCACAATCCACACACTCACACAGAAATGGACACCCCACACACCCACCTCACAGAATTGAACAATAGCTCCCAATAGGTTGGGAAGTACAAAAGGATAGTTTTCCAGATAGAACTGTATCTGTTTTTGAGCCCAAGCCAAATGGAGCACAAGTCCCCTGCGCTGGCCCAAGAGCGTCACAAATATGCTGTAAAGCACATTTCTGATTACTCTTGAGCCAGGCATGCTGGTGCAAGGACACATGCCTGTCTCCCCGTGCCAGATCCAGCTCTGGACCCAGTGAGTTTGTGCTAGCCAAGACAGGCTGGCGCAGGAAGTTGGAGAGGGTAGTGGGAGGGTACATTTTTGGGCAGGAGGAACTGGATCAGACCAGGGAAGGGGTAGGACCAGCTGCGGTAGTGCAGGGCAAATCCTAACCCCCACTCCTAGCCCAATTGGACTTACACAGACCTCTCAGATTTGCATCAATGAAACTATTGATGAGGTAGCCCCATGGGATGGCTGGCACATGGCACAGGATAAGGGGAAAAATATTCCCTTACTCCAGGTTGCTCTGCAGCCAGCACCTACCTTGTGGTGCGCTGGATGCAGCACAGGCCAGTTGGCCTATCTGTTCCAGCACACGTGAGGACTGGGCTGCCCGTGTGTGTGTCTCTCTCTCTCCCTCCCTCTCTGGTCCTTAATCCCCAACTCCAAAAATCTGCTACGCTACTGTAGGTGAATTTGCTTCATGGTCGGACTGTCTCTGCCATCAGCCAACAACAGGATTGCAAACAAAGCACGATGCTATTGGTTCTCTACTAGTAAAAAGTTTCTGTCAGGTAGCCAGTAACCTGATTCCACCTGATTCCAACCCTGTTCCACCTGATTCTAGCTTGGCCCTGCTTAAAGGAAAAGTATTTTTGACATCAGAAGTGGGAAGCCATTTCACAAATCTCCAGGGGTGCTTCCACGACAAATTTTGCTACCCTTTGTTCACTTCTTTAATGGAATGTCCACAAGACATCAGTTTCCATGGCAGTGTTATTCTCCCTCCATTTTTTTTTTTGACCCAGTCTGTGGTGATTTCTTTGTAATTAATGCAACTGCATCTCCAGTTTGGAAATCATTGACAGACAATACTCTAGTTGGACTTTAGAGGACTCCTGTGCATTTGTATCAAATACTTCCTCTTGCAGGTTCAGTTGGTTTTACTGTTTCTGTGGAGGGAAGCTGAGGGATTAGTGATTAATTGCCTCTTATATAGTCTGCCCTGATTTCCCCATGTCGGTTTCTGTGCCAGGGGAGGACACTGTTTAATTACGAATTTCCTCATATCTTCCTTGAAGAAGAAAAAAAGCAAAAGTGCTTACAGATTCAGCCTAGTTTACTGCTATCAAAATTGACACCAGTATGAATCTTGACTGAATGGCTTACTGGTGAGTAGACATTCTAAAAGGCATTTGACCACAGTGAAGGAAACTGCTAGTTCAGACTGCCCTAAATTAAATGCTGGGTGGAACTTCCATTTTAATTCTGCTTTCATCTAATGGCGGGAAAACAAAGGCCGCCACCACGAAAAAAGGTTCTAGTGTGGAGAACACCCAAAGATGCTGTTTGTGGCAGCAACACATCAAAACATTACAACTGAAACAAGCCCTTGGGTTTTCCCAAGTTGTTTTCCTTGATTCAGTTGATGAACTTCTTTCAGAAACCATTTCATTTGTTTCTCTTATCAACATGATTCTTCCCTGAGAGGTCCTTGTCGGGAAAGGTACAGAAAATAAAACATACCTATATCCAGCAGTCTAGGGAATTCCTTCAAAAAGTACATTTTCTGCTAGGTGCTTTGAGATTTTGCATTCAAACAATCAAAACCTGAGAATACCCGGTATGGGGGTTGGAATTGCATAGGTTTTTCAGTTTTACACACAAATAAATAAATAATAAATTAAACCCCTGCCATAAATAAGCCCCTCCTCCACCGATACGTAGGTCAGCTATTTTCAACCTTTTACTTCTCACGGCATACTGGCCTCTGTGATGTCACTTCCGGGAGACTTTTCCAGGTTCTGCAGCTCTGTTTCTAAGCCAACTGTCAGTAGCAACGAACTGGGCAAAGTGGTTCTCTTATTGTTAGTAGGCGAAGGCCATTTTCTCTATTCAACACAGCAGAGTATCTTTCTCCATTGGCTAGGTTGGGAGTGTCTATTTTGCATTTTAAGCTTGCAATCTCTGTTGGTAGAATCATGTTCATATTCCTTTTCTTCTGCCATATAAACTTCTGATTTATCAGAATCAGCCAAAGACGGTCAGGACAAATGACATAAAAACAAACAAGGTATTTGGATGAGTTACACTGGTCTGTAATTCCCAAATGATGTGTAAGGGCTGAAGTGTTTCCTGAAAAATTAAACTGTTATTTGGCAATGTGGCTGCCACTGTGGGCCCTTTGTGGGCGAGAGGAAGACCAATCTCAGCATTGCTCTCTCCTCTACCAATATGTAGGCCAGCTATTTTCAATGTTTTTCTTCTAAAGGTCTCTATGATCTTCTCTACTATCTCCTGTGATGTCACTTCCAGGAGTCTCTTCCAGGTTCTGCGGCTCTGTTTCTAGGCCAACTGTCAGCAGTAATTAATTGTGTGTCCCTCTGTTGGCAGAGCTGTTGAAACAGAATGGCAGAGTCTGGAAGAGTTTTTCAGCTACTTTCAGTTGCTGAGCTCCAAACTCCTCAGGCACACCTGTGGACTTCTCACGGCACGTCACTAGTTGAAAACTTGGATGAGCTGATGGAGGCAGTGACCTCATTGTAAAGAAGGGAGTATGGACCAGGGTTCCCTGATCAGCTCAGCGTACACAGGAAAGTGACCAGAGGAAGAACTGTCTGGGCAAAGAGGAAGGCAACATGCCGGGAGTCAATAGTCACTGGGTCTCCCACAGTTGCAAGGAAAATACCTGCTTGTTGTTTGAAGAGCTGACTAACACATCTATTTCAATTTTAAAAAACACAAGCAGTTCTAAGAAGAAACACTCAATGCATATTAGACTACAAATAGCATCACACTTTATATGGCCTTGAAACTATTATCAATATTTTAGAGGAATTTTATAAACAGACATCGGTACACAGGAAACTAAACATTATAGGATTATATCTACAACAGAGAGTATATTACATACAGATGAATATTATCGGGAAAATTATTGTTCAACTAGCTGATAAAATCCATTTTGGACAAAGAAAATATAGCCTTTTGTGTGAAGAACACACACACACCATTGTATTAAATACCAAAAGCCAGAGAAACATGGATGTTAATTAAAAAAGAAACCTCCCACCAAATCAACTGGTCAGTCCAATTAACAGCGACAGGCTAAACTTCTTTAGATCTGTTTTTTAAAAAGACTTCTATTTTGAACACAAAATAAGAAATGACTTTCTTGGAATGGAAACTTGGAACCGCAAACAAAAAGAAAATCCTATTTTTAGCTAGCCAGCCTCCTAACCCTACTAAACAGATGATCTTGGATTTCAGCCAATTTAGATCAACTGAAATTGAACAGAACCAAACCAGCTTAAGTCTAAACCAGCTCCGACTTAGCTGGAATAGGGGGCGGGCAGCACAAGATGAATTAAATGAAAAAGATGCACAGATGTTTTAGCCACTGTTGTGCAAAAGGAACACATTATTTAACTTGTTTATGATATTATGTAAACTATGGACTGCATACCCCTGAATAAGAAATACATAAAGACAACCTAGGTTTACACAAGCTGTAAATACTTGTGTAACATAGTATAGGCATGAAATTCCAGGTTCTACCTAATTCCACAGAGTTGGCAACTACCATAAACAATGCATATGAATGAATTTCACTGAATACACTTCCTTTCAAGTTGATAGATACCCAGTTGCTACTGATCACTCAGCCTTTGCCACTCTCTTAATGATGGAACCATAAGACCATCAGGCCATAAGATGTTGGTATATATACACATAGATCTGAGCAACACAAGTTACGAACATGCGGAAATGGAAAGTTTGGGTTTGAAGGAGCACAATTTGTCCTGAAGAAAAATATAAAATTGAAGCATAAATCAGAGAAATAAAAAGGAACATTCTCATTCTCACTTTCACTCTCATCAGACACATCTGGAGAGCAAAACAAGAAAGATTAAACTTACATAGGTGACATTTAAAATGAAAAACTTCACCATACACCAGAGGTTGCCAAACTGTGGTTTGCAAGACACATGCCACACTTCGACATATAATGTGAGGCACACAAAAAGTGAGCTCTGTTTTGCAATTAATATAAAAAGGTAAATAAGAAATATTCAAGCTTCATAATTATTTACCAGGTATAAATTAAGGGACTACTGGATTAAGTTTAATGTTCATGGTAAGTAAATACTGTATATTTCAGAATTTAAATGCTTCTTAAATATTGCAGCCCTCAAACATCTGAAATTTATTGTTCATGGCTCTTACATCAAGCAAGTTTGGCCACCCCTGTTATACGCCATTGTTCCGCAGACCAAGATGTACCCCGCCTCAGGGTGCTCTCAGGTGCCTTAGGCTACAAGCCTATTTCACAGTAGATTTCAGAATAAATCTGAATGAAATTATCGGGGCTTACTTTGGTGAATGTAAGATAGAATCAGGCATGTTACCCCTGCTAACAGGGCAAGAGGCACTTTTTCAAGTGGTGTTCCTCTTATGTTTAGCAGGGGGAGAGTAATTGTCCTTCTTTACCCCTGCTCAGTCTTTCTAGTGGCTGTTGCTGGTGGTCTGCCTTTTTTTAGATTGTGAGCCCTTTTGGGACAGGGAGCCATTTAACTTTATTATTACTATTTCCCTGTAAACCACTTTGTGAACTTCGTGTTGAAAAGCGGTATATAAGTACCTGTTGATTGATTGATGTTACATGAACAGAGGCTAGCATTTATTTCACACAATTCTACCACACAAGTTCAGAGCAAGATATTCCAAAACACTAGAGCGGATATGGAATAGCACATACATTATCTTAGTAATCTGGAAAGCATTCCTCTGGCCAGAGGTAGTATTCCTATTTGCAATTATATTGTGGATGGGGAGATTGAAACTGTCCAAGATTTGAAAGTTCCTGGTCACCGTGGTGTGATTTGAACCACAGACTTTCACCTCATACCCTAAGCCACTAAGCAACTCCAAGTCCCTCAGGCAGAAAGAAAATGCTGTTTCCAGATATACCACATTTATTACATCTGTGTGCATCCGGCACAACACAATTTTATGCCCCTGGAAACTGATCTCAAAGCAGAGCTACAACTCCAAAATCTTAACACTGATGCTGTGAGATCCTAAGAATGTTACTTCTCAGAAGTAACCCCTGCCAAGTTATATGGGACTAACTCACTAATAAAGTTAGTCTGCAATCCTAAGCATACATACCTGGGAGTCTTCTGAGTAGACATGTCTAGGAGTTTGCTGTGAGTGTATTGTAGACTGCAGCCTACTCCTAGACACGTTTCCTTAGAAGCCAGTTTCACCAAACTCAAGTAAGAGTGCACAGAGTTGAAGTTTCAGTAGTAATATAATACTCATCAGTCAGTTGCCAAAAAAGAAAAAAAGAAAAAGGAAAGGAAAGGAAAACAGCTCTAGATGTCAAGATGCATGTCTGGTTGCAAGGAAATATTCAAATATTTTCAAAGGCCATTTGGCAGGACGTATATAATGGGAGGAGCCCACCCAGGCAGACTTTATGATTTTATCATGATCTGACCTCCTTGGCCACAATACAGAGTTATCCATTTCGTTCTATCCAATGTTACAAGGAAATTGGAATAAAGTTTATTTAAGCAGAAGGAGTTGGAACTTTACAGCAGCAAGTCCAAAAACAAAGCAGCCTCTTCAATTGTCATCCTTCATTTCAAACATTCAATGACTAAATTAATGGTGCAGCAAATGCATGCAGTATTGGTACCAAGCTGTTTGACTTTTCAAAAATAATATATTGATATCACTCATCTCTCCCCTGTCATTTTACCTGCCAAAACCTGAGGATACTTACTCACTTTCCCAACAAATACCCAATTGGCCTTTTTACTGTCACAAACCCAGCTTGCTCGAAACTATCCAGTCTTTGGAAAGATTCTGAACATTAGGAATAAAACCTATATTGTTTTTAAAAAAAAACCTGTGCATACAAAGTTATGTAGCATGTGCTCAATGTCCTCAAGCTTCCCAACTGCAAGGATCCTACCCACATCATCAGCACAATCCTAGGCATGTCTGGGTCAGAAGTACATTCTATTATGTTCAATAGGGCTTACTCCCAGGAAAATGTATATAGGATCGCAGCCCAAGTCTCACTGAACTGAATGGGACTGACTGACCTCCAAGTAAACCTGGATAGGATCAAGTTGGTGAACTGTGCTGGTGAAGTGTACATTTGCAACCAATTTCCACAGGTGCTTACATGGAAGTAAGGTTACACATCCATGGGAATCAAAGAATCCCATTGAACTAGGGGGACTTACACTGTGCGCCCACCAACCCTAACGGGGCTCCACCACCAAGCTATAACTCAGAGATGGAACTTTCTTGCCAATAGCTACTTCTAGCAAACTTTTAGTAAGATATCTGCTGGCAGACAGGACATATTTTCAGATAAGAAGTTTCAAGGGGTGGGGGTGTTCCTACATTACCAACCGGGGGAAAAACTTTCCTCTCCTCCCTCCCCCCCCCCGCCCCAGTTCAGAAACTTCATACTGACTCCTGTGCAAAGCAAGACACCAGCTGTGTAACAAGAGTACACTCCACTCTGTGTTTACAGCTCAAACTCAACCATGCAAGCAAACAAAAAGCAGAGCAAGTTTAGTTCTCCCAGCAGGATTTCGGTCAATTTCAGTTTTTTTTTTTAAACAAAGGAAGGCAGAAAACTCAAGGTGAAAGGAAAGGAGATCCGACCAAGAGAGGACAGAAAATAAAGCACCCGCTCGCTGATTTCCGCCTCCAAAGAGATCGATGGCAAAAATATAACAACTGCATGTTGACTTGCAAAGAAAAGCAAACGCTGCCTGATCGAGGCCGGTTTTGAAAGGGATCTACCGAATCATGCGCGCTTTACCTTAATGCAACATTGGCCAGGACCCTCAGACATGTCTCAGAAGAGGAGGAAATAAGAAGACCAGGAAGTTCTCTCCGCTTGCTTTTTTTTTTCCCCCTTTCCTCCCTTTCCTTTCCTCTTCCTCCAACCCCAGCAGCAAATCCTTTCCCAGGCAACCGCAGGCGCTTTAGAGAGAGGTTCCCCCGCTGCGGCTCCGTCCAAAAAGGCAACCCCAGAAGGTCTGCCACAGATCCGACTCCCGCGATGCGCCCTGCATGGCTCCGCTTTGACGTTTGCCCGTCTGGATAAAAATAAAGGAAGGAAATCAAGAAGGGGGGTGGAAGTAACCTTTCTGGCTTCCAGGAGCCGGAATCGGCTCGGGCTCGACCTCCCCCTTCCCCCTCCCCTCTCTCTCGGCTGAAGATGGGAATTTTCCCTTTCCTGGAAGAGAGAAACTGAAAGGCAGAACTGAGCAAAGCGCTGCTTCTGGCTCTCATTGATCTGGAGAGTTTCTGGACTGAAAAGTGACGTGAGTTCCCAGCACTGAGCTCTGCCCCTTAAAGGAGCCGGATCCACCAGGAAATGTGACAAGGAGAAACCGATCCGAGCAGACCTCCGGGGGGGGCAAGGAAATAGAGACAAGGGGGTGGAAAAAGTAACCAAAAAGCACTTTCCACATGATCATCATTAGTATTATATTGACTTAAAAAAAATCATCGTTCCCATGCCAGGGGTACAGGAAAACTTGAAAGAGACAAAGAGAGGTAAAACGGTGTTTTTGGATTTGTTTTTAAGCAAAGACTGACTGATGCGGGCTGTGATCGTCGCCTTTGCATAGTTGGCTGACAGTAACGCCCCCTGAATGCAATTACTTGCACTTACTGCTTGAGTGAACGTACACGAGTTTGCGCTGCACGTGTGCATAGGAGCGAAGCCGCACGCCCTAGTCTCTGCGACAGTTGGTCCCGCTATTTTCCAGTGGGGCTGCATCATCGCCAGTGGAAGAGTCACAAAGCCCGAGAGCCCCAATCGTATATATGCTTGCCTCCGTGACACGCAGGGATACATAACGTCTGTGTGCGCGTGCAAGGTGTCGGGCTGTAAGTTGGCAGTTTTATGCAGACTTACTGGGAGTAAACCTCCCTCCGTTCCATCGAACTTCTGAGCCAGGGTGTAGAGCTACAATCCGGACCGCATTTGCAGGACGGCAAAAAGCTCCTTTAGGCACTTGCTGTGTCGAGTAAACTTGCATAGGATCGAGCGACAGGTCGCAGTTAAAACCGCAGCGTGCGTTTGCAATGAATGCGAAGGCGGTGGGTGACGGCGGTGGGAAGAGAAAAGAACTATGAATACTTTTAAAAGAGAGCAGTTGTGGAGAAGGGCATTCTCTAACACCCAAAAGAGTCGGATTAATTTATTTTAACAAAATCGAACCAGGGAGGAAAGGTGAGGCACCGAAAACAATAGCCTTTTGTCTGCGGTTTGCTCGATGCTGCCTCTTTAAGAGATTCTACCAGGAAATGAGAGCTTTGGTTACACAAACTGAGCACAGGGAAAGCCGGAGGGGAGGGGAAAAAAGACACCCGCGCCAACAGGGGACAAAGAAGGGTCACGGAAACCGAGGGAGAGGAGAGGACGTGCATGGGGTGGGGGAAGGGGGAGAGAGACAGGCAGACAATTTTTTTCTTACGTAAAGATATTGCAACTCTGCCGATCAGGCAACTTGCTTATGGAAAACGCAGGACTGAGTTTTTGAAGTGTGGACACCTCTCTATTTTCTGTCTCCTATGTGATGCATGACTGGGGTGGAAAAGTGTATTTTTCGTAACAAGACTGACACATGTGTATATGCATTGATTACACCTCCCATGCTCAATCTGGCACCCTGATTCTCTCCCTTAAATTGGGTCTCACAGCTGTCTATTCGAAAAAACGTCTTGCAATCCTTTTGCAACAGATGCTTTAAAGGGCAAAGGAAATATTTAAGCACGTTAGGACCCCGGGGGTTCCAATTGCGCTGCAACTGTTTTTCAATAGGGAACACAAAAGTGCCACCAAATCCAATGCATCTGTACTTGGAAGTAAGAGCACCATCCTACCTCCCTGTGCTGGCCTGGGAGTGTTGCAAACATACTGTCAGGTGCATCTGTTCCACTCCAGAGCAGGCTAGGCCACTGTGAGGGCACACAGTGGCCTGCCTGCACCAGAACCCAGCACCCAGTAAGACCAGCCACATTCAGCTGGTGTAGGGGGTTGAGGAGGGTGGGGGAGGAGGAGAGAGGGAGGACAGACCCGTGGGCAGGCAGGCCACGGAAGGGGTGGAGCCAGGATCTGGCACTTGGGCTGGATCCTAACCGCTGTCCCTGGCCCTGTTGGCCCTGTTCCAGGATGCTGGGATTTGCACCAGCAATTTTGCCGGCACAGATCCAACTAGCCCCAGGGGAATAACTTCCCCTTACCCTGAACCAAGCCGGAGCCGGCCCCAAACCCACGCTGGATACAGCACAGGCCAGCCGGCCGCTCTGTTCCTGTGCTGTATAGGATTGGGTTGCCTGCCCCATTAGGTTCACTAGGGCTTGCTCCCTAGTAAAATGAGGTTACACTTTCACGTTTAGTGGTATTCTAATATTTCAATCTTCAAAGCAGCGATTTTCAAACAGTGTGCCACAAACGGTCTGCAGATGTGCCATGGGAGTTTGGAGCATAGCGGTTGAAAATAACTGAAAATCTCTTCTGGATTCTGCAACACTGTTTCTAGGGCAACTGTCTGCAGTCACAAATTGTCTGTGGAGGAAGAGGAACAGACAATACTACAGACCGTTGACCTAAAAACCGAGCCGCAGAACCCAGAAGAGTCTCCCAGAAGTCGGAAGTGATGTCACAAGAGGCAAATACCATAGAGAGGACCGTAGAGGTCAATGTGCCATAAAAAGAAAAACATTGAAAATGTCTGATTCAGGGACTCGTGTCTAATTAAGATGTATAAGATAAAACCTGACCTGTGTAGGACTCCTTTGCTTTTATGGATGTACATTCTTACCATGTCTACACGCACAGAAAAAATGAAGTCTGGGAACTGGCACATGTTATCTGATTCAGAGCGCAATCCTAACCTGGAGTTAGGCCGGCACAGTTAGGCCAGCAAAGTTTGGCTGGCACAAAGGATGCCGTAAAGTATGTTTGGACCACTCTCGAGTCAGAGAGACCAGCACACAGACTTGCACCATCCTCCCTGACTTTGAGAGTGGTCCAAATGCATTTTATGGTGGCCCTTGTGCCGGCCAAACTTTGCTGGCCTAACTGTGCCGGCCTAACTCCAGGATAGGATTGCGCCCTCAAACGCAGTCATATGAAATCCAGTCCAAAATAAAATTCAGGATAACGCAATTCTGTTGGAAAGTCAGACCTGTGGCACATCGTTTCAATTTCCTGTGCAGACTGAAATAAGTCTTGTGTCAGAGAAAGCAAGCAGTAAATATCCTAACTGGCTTTTTGCGATCATGAAGGCTGAACTTGGACACAGCTGAAATTCAGAACAGCTTCATCTAGAACACATTGGTGCTTTGGGGAAATGCATGGTGGTTAATTTGCAGATACTTCCACAAGCATTATTCTGCATCAAGGAACTGCCATTCCTGGGTTCTGATGAAATTGCACATTATCAATCAATAACTGGGCCTGTGCACTGCAGGGATGAGCTGATGTCCTGCTTCCATTGACTCGCTTTTTCTTTCTTTTTCAAAACTAGGATCCTTATAATGAGAGGTGTTTGAAAATGGCATTATTATACTCAGAAGTAAGCTCATTTAAAATTATCCTCAGACACAAAGTTCTCAAACTTTTTAGCAACAGGACCCACTTTTTAGAACAACGATCTGGGACTCAACAGAAGTGATGTCATGGCCAGAAGTGCCATCATGTGATGCCAGATCCTGCTGCTTTCCTGACAATGCAGCAATAAGTCGGGTGGTTTTTCAATCATTTTCTAATTACAAAGTGAATCAGAAAAAAAAAAAAGCCTATGTACAACTTTGACACAAGCAAAACAACCACACAGCCCACCCCCTTTCCAGTGTCCCATCCTTCCATATTTTCAATATGGCTGCTCTAGGTGCCTTGCGACCCAGCTGAAATTGGCCCATGACCCATTAGTGGGTCCTGACCCACAGTTTGGGAATCATTGTTCAAGGCGGCTCTAAGCAAGCCATCCTCCCCTACAATATGGAAATAGCCGCAATATGGAAATACTGCAATACAGGTGAGCCCCCATATCCACGGATCCCATACCTGCAATTTCAATTATCCATGATTGGGGGCCCCTTCCTTTATTCTTACTTTGAGACCTCCCAAAACCTTCTTGCTTGGGGGAGGGAAGGCAGGGGAGAACCCTACACATAACAATAAAAAGGCAAAGGTTTAACCACGACCAAATGGTCTAGTTGTGACCTACTTTAGGGGGCAGCATTCATCTCATTTTCTAAGCTGAAGAGCCAGCGTTTGTCCGAGGTCAAGTTTCCATGGTCATGTGGCCGGCATGACTATACACCAAGGCGCACGGAACACCATTACCTTCCCACTGAAATGGTATCTATTTATCTACTCACATTTTTATATTCTTTCGATCTGCTTGGTTGGCAGGAGCTGGGACAAGCGACGGGAGTTCATTCCGTCACGTGGTCTTGAACTGCCAACCTTCTGGTCAGCAAGTTCAGTGACAGCAGTTTAACCCGCAGCGCTACCACGCCCCTGTAATTAACGATAGGTTCCCTCTTATCTGCAGCTTCAGGTATCCCGGGGTGGTGGAGGAACCTATCCAGTAATGTCATGCACCCACTACGCACCACTACGTGAGTACCGGTTCCTAGAAGTTGAGCTGGCCCCGCCCACTTGAAGCTGGTCCCTTCAGCTGGTTGGCTCAGCAGCTGCGCATGCGTACTGCATGCCTGCAGCCATTGCCTGCACTTTCTGTGAGGAGGCAGGCAGGCAGGCAGTGTGGTGGTGGCGGCAGCAGCAGCGGCAGCAGCGGAGCGAGAGGACCGGAGGCGGCAGCAGTGGCAGCAGCAGCAGCGAGGGAGACCCGGGAATGAGGCAGCAAGCATGAGAAGGTAGGCTGCCTGGGGCTCCCTCCAGCCACGCAGATCCAGCGTCCCGGTTCCTCCTGCAGCTTCCCCCCAGCCCCAGCCCCCATGTGGTCTTTTTTTGGTTGCCCATTCCCCCTCCTGCTCCTTGCCAGCTTCTTGCATTTAACATTAAAGTTAAATGGCTCCCTGTTCCAAAAGGGCTCACAATCTAGTACAGTCTAGCCTGCTATTTAACCAGGGAACAGTTGAAGCAAACTATGTCTATACACATCTCTAGAAAGCAAAGCAATAGAAGTTAAATCAACACTAACCACAAGCTGAAGTTATTACAAACATGATCACATCCATGGCAACAATCATGACATCACTTCCGACTATGACCTCACTTCCTGTCATGAATCACTTCCGGCTATGACCTCACTTCCTGCCACAACATCACTTCTGGCTTATGACATCACTTCTGGTGGGTGGACCCCAACAAGTGCCAATCAAAAGTGAGTACCTGTTCCTAAATCATTTGGATGACACCACTGAACCTATCCCCCATGGATATTGGGGCATGCTTGTACTAACCTTATAGGGTTGTTGTAATCATACTTGTGAAGCATTTTGCACACTCAGATAGCGCTCTGTGATTGTGAAGCATTATCTCTGCTTCCACAAAGTTCCATTTAGTTCAGCACATTTTGCAAGAATCCAGAAACAAGCATAAAAAAATTAATATCGTCACACATCCTCCACTATTTTTTGCATGCTTCCCCCTCTTGTGGGGGTATTTCTATTCTCCTGCAAAGGCTTCTGGAATGTCTCAGCATCCTAAAAACAACTGGCAGCCCAATCCTAACCTGCATGGGAGTTGGATGGCCTGCACTGCATTGTACAAAGGGTAGGAGGCAGCTGGAGCTCACCATGGAACAAGGGGATGTTTGTCCCTTATTCCCCAGGAGCCCCTATGGGGCTGCTTGGATCTGCACCAGTGAAATTGCTGAAATAGCGAAATTGCTGGGGCAAGTACAAGCGGCCAGGATCGAGGCCACACGGCCCGGGGATGGGGGTTAGGATCTGGCCAAATGACCTGATTATGATGTTGCCCCCTACCTGGGCTGGCCCGCCCACAAGGCCACCCTCCCTCTTGCTTCCCCCACCCCATTCCGCCTCCCTTCTGTCTTCCCCTCACCCTCCCAAACCCCTGCCCTGGCCAAATTCGGGCACTGTGGGGCAGGCTTACCTGCTGGTCTCCGCAGCACCTCCTGGGCTGACACTATCATCATGTGTTGGCCCAGAGGTGCCTTGGGATTGCTCCCTGAGACATTTTTATCTGCTGCCTTATTTGTCTGTGAGTGCACCATTACCGAAGCGAGTCCTGGAGGAAAATGATTTTGCTGTCTTCATGTCTGGAATTGCCCAGAGGCACATTATCAGATGACCCACTCTCTGGCTGAGAAAGGCACATGTCCACCTATTGGGCAGCCAGGGCCACCTAAGTAGGTAAACGGATGTTCTGGGAAGCCCTGGTGATACTAACATGTTCAACTGGAAGACCCCACTACACCAGCAAGACTAGGCATGTTTGAGGTCATTTCCAGGTCATGGCTGGTGTGTGTTTGCAAAAGGCCCAGTCACCCCTTGTCAGGATGCAGGAACTGGGTCTCTTCCCATACTTTTGCATGATTGGCCCTGAAGTGGCATGTCAAATGCTGCCACCCTTCCTGCCTCCACATGTCCTCTTCCTCTCTGTCTTCCTCTTCAAGCTTAGGGAATGGGAGGAGGAGGAACAACAGTGTAGGCAAGGGGGAGGACAGAGGTCCTCCACCAACCTGCTGCCTGATGCAACAGCTTCAGTTGGCCTCATGGATGGGCCTGCCCTGGCTTGGTTGAAAAGCTAAGAGCACAATCCTAACCTGGTGTTAGGCCGGCATAAGCTAAGCCAGCAAAGTTTAGCCAGCACAAGGGCCACCATAAAGCGTGTTTGGACTACTCTTGGAATCAGAGAGGATGGCTCATGTCCGTGTGCTGGCTATCTGGCTCTGAGAGTGGTCCAAACACACTTTATGGTGGCTCTTGTGCTGGCTTAGTTTATGCGGGCCTAACTCAGTTTAGGATTGCACCCTAAAAATGAAAAATATCAGCTATCAAATAGTAACGTGCTCAGGGATTTTATTTTCTTTTGCCTCTTTTTAAGGCAACAATTCCATTTCCTGTTTTTTCATTCCCTGTTGGTGACTGAAATGTGCCCATTTGTGTTTTTCTCCAGTACTTTTCCCCATCCCTTGCCATGTGACTTCACCCCTTAACAAACTCTTCTGATTGTTTTTATTCCCTATTAGTAGAGGTGGGCGAAAACGGTTTTATTTTTTCCATCAATTTTGGTGTTTAAATCATATTTATTTATTTATTTTGATGTTTTCCAAAATTAAAAGTGCAGAAAGCACTTGTGTGGCTTTATTAAAAAACGTACATTATAATTATAAATGATAAAAGTGAACTTTAAAAGTGGACTAGGTAGGTGATATGGGTAGTATAGTGCCGGCAGATGCAGCCACATGCATATACGGGTATTAGAGAATGGTTTCATTTCTTTTGCAAATTTTTGTGGGTTTTTTGTTTAAATGTGAATTGAAGAAAGCGCTGTGATGCATTTTTATTTTATCACATACACACACCAAGCCCACCTCCACTTATTAGGGCCCAATGTTATCCAACTTTCCCGCACTGATGCAGGTGCCATGCAGCCCTGAAGGAAACAAACATTTCTTTACCTTGAGACGGCCTCCATGATAATATTCCCACCGCAGGATGCAGCACATGCCTTGTTGGCATGGCTGCATCAGTGCTGGAAAGTTAGATTGGGCTCTTAGTTCCTCCAACTTCAGGTTGGCCACACTTTCCCACATCGCTAAGCCCCCAATACTGTTTGGGTCCCCCTCATGCCAGAGACCCCTTTTTCTAAGAGAGGTTTTTCCTCCTCATTGGGTCTTGGTGGGCAGCAGCAGAAGCTATCATTTCCACCAGTAACACCCCGTATATTAGCCAGAAGTGACATAACAAGAGGCAAAAACCATTGAGAAGACCACAGAGGTTGGTGTGCAGTGAGAAGAAAAATGTTGAAAATCGCTGCACTGCAGTGCGAACCGGTCTGTCCATAGAGATGTCCATAGAAACTGACCAGCAGCAAAATAGGCACTGCCTTAAATAGTAGTGCTGGGTGCTTGCCTGCTCTCTCATGCTCACCTGGTATATTTCTAGGTAAACAAATATTATACAACACCATAACATGCCAATTCTCTCACCTCATCAGGAAAGTGATTTTGTCATAGGCCGTCCCTGAAAGTAGGCAAGCAGGACACTTTTTCTCAATCTCCTTTAAAAATCATGGTTCTGCCTACCTCCTATGGCAAATCCTTTTTGCCCAGATTTTAATGTCCTTTCCCCAATGTAACTGAGCGAGAGATAGTGACTTCACCTTGCCGCAGAGGGCTGATGAGCTACGAAATGAGAGTCATGGCCCGCAGGTGTGGGGAGAACAATTTGGGGTGTGTTTCATCAGGAACTTTTTATAGCAGTGCACCAAGTAGGTCTTAATTTGCTTGTTTTCAACTCCCACTTCAAGATCTTTATCGTGAGCTTATCCTATTATGTACCTGCCCAGCCCTTCTACTTTTCCTGCTTTTATCTTTACCTGCTGCACACCTTAACTGGGCCACTCGCTCCGTGCCTTCATCATTAGCGGTGCCCAATAACCAAAGGCAATTGCGCTTTGCCTTCATAACCCAAGAGCAGTTGCTAATCAAGATGTAATGATGGTTCCTTTCGCCTGGAATTACTGCAAGAAATTGCCATGATAGCTTTTGGCATTGCACAGATCTTCTGGTAATATCTTCCACATTCAGGGATTTTAATATTGTCTCCTTTTTTATTCCAAATGGGCTTCCAAATTGAGTGTTGGGGGACTCTGGGCACAATCATAAGCATGTCCATTCAGAAGTGAGATCCATTGCGTTCAAAGGGACTTACTCCCAGGAAAGTGTGTATAGGATTACATCTCAGTTGAGAGACTCAGGGTGCAATCCTAACAAATTTTCCAGCACCAGGGTGAGGGCAATGCAGTTCTGAGGTAAGGGAACAAGTCTTCCCTTGAAGAGGTCTCTGTGACTACTACACCACAACAGAATGCAGCACATGCCTCACTGGCAGAGCTATGTTAGTGCTGGAATGTAGGTTAGGATTGCATCCTCAATTGGGAGACTCTCAAGTATTATGAAATTGAGTGTAGGGAGAGTTAGAACAGACAAAAGAAAATATTTCTTTACCCAGTGTGTAATTAGTTTGTGGAACTCCTTGCCACAGGATGTTGTGATAGCGTCTGGCCTAGATGTCTTGAAAAGGGATTGGACAGACTTCCAGAAGAAAAGTTCATCTCAAGTTATAGGCTGTGATAGGTGTGTGCAACCTCTTGGTTTTAGAAGTTGGCTACCTAAGAGTCCCAGGTGAAAGGGTGCGGCAACAGGATGCAGGTACCTTGTTGTCTTGTGCGCTTCCTGAGGCATCTGGTGGACCACTGTGTGATACAGGAAGCTGGACTAGATGGGCCTTTGGCCTGATCCAGCGGGGCTGTTCTTATGTTATTATTTCTGATATAGTAAAGATGGTGCTTTTGCAGTGTAATGTGAACAAGTAAGATAGGCCCATACCTCAAATAAATGTTAAATTTTGACATAGAGGGAAGAGCATCAAGCAAGGAACAGTAACATCATACATGAACTCCTTTCCTAATACTAATAAGATTCACAACGCAATTCAATGTACTGATAGTGCCGACGGAACACTTGACCCATTGATGCTGGTTGCCTCAAAAGTGCCATAATGCACATGGCGGCGGTGATGGGAGCCAGCCCACTGCAGGAAGGCCAGAGCCCTCCCATGCGTGCGAGTGGAGTGATGGAAGACCACCAGAGCTGAGAAGTCTGGAGCAGGGGGCAGAAGGGATAGGGGAGGGGTTAAATAGGGCAGAAAGGGCCGGGGGGAGGAAATGGGATATGCAAATTGGGCCTGGGAGGGGCGGATTTGGCAGTGGAGGCACACACCAAACCTCAACCCCCTTCCTGGCCCTGATCCGTCTACATGGCTCAACACAGGGCTGAGTTGAGCCATTGCTGCTCCTGGGATTGACCCCCGGGCAAGGGGGACACATGTGCCCTTACCCCAAGGGGACCTCCAACAGCCAAAAATCCCTGCAGTGTAGCCTGCGCTGCGCCACTGCGTTGCCACGTGGAGATTCCATTCGGGCTTAGTGGACATGATCTAACACAATCTTCAACATTTTAAAACCCCAATTTTTTCCCCAGTGGAACAGTCAGCACCTCTTAACAGCCCAATTGAATTTAACTACTGGAGACCTCCCGCCTGCTAAAGTCCCCTGTGGAATGCAGGCACGGGGGGACTTGGGTAGGATTGAGTTGCCCAGAAGGTCAAGGGTCTTTCTCCTAAGAGTCTGGGATGGCCTATGTTGCCTCTCGCTCTGAAACAGTACAGATGGTTAGACATACCTGTGATTTTTGTTTTCAGGAGCAAAAATGCCTTGTTGGCACAGCTGCATCACCATGCATGGAGTTGGGTGTGGAATGTCCTATTGAAATTGATTGCATGTAGATTAATCACTGTTAAGCTCTTGGACAGCCCAATCCTAAATAGCAGCGAAACTGGCAGGCCGGAACAGAGATTTGTGCCCTTGCACCAGGGGAGGCACTCCTGCGTCGGTGCGATAGGGCACTTGGGATTGCACCCTCATTGACTTCAGTGCTGCATAGTCATGACTTACTTTGGATAACATATATTTTATACCCACCAATCCTCAAGTGTTTATAACATTTCGAACAGATAAAATCAACCCATTGGGGAGAGAATTGAAAGCTGATGGATGGAGGCAGGGTGTGGTCCCAGAGTGACTCAACCATGTGGAGGGCTCTTCTGTTATGGCCGTGGGATGGCTCTGCTTGCAGTATTGCTACAGTGTTTGTCTGGCTTGGGCTAGATCTAGATGCCTGCTTTTGTTTCTTTGCGTACTGTCTTTCTGCCAGTCAGCCAGTTGGACCAATTGGGCCCCATGCCTAAGGGCCCCCCACGCTAGAGTAGCCTGCTCTAGTCTTGTCAAATACACACATGTACACACATTGCAATGGACATTTTGGATTTTTTTGTCTAAGCAAAAAACAAAATCAATATTTTTACTAAATCATGCCACCATCACTAACACAAGTGGGTTGGTAACTATGTACTTTTCAAAGGTAATCTACACATTTTGATGGTTTAGTGTGAAGGCATATATGTATGCAGTTTTATATTAACATGTGCTCTTAGGTCCATTTGGTCGAACTCCCATGTTCTTTGGAAGCTCACATTTTGATTGTGTCCCATTCTGCCATAGAGATATGAAGTCTATCATGCATTTTATTTCTCTCTCCCTCTAAGATTCTACAGGCCTTGGCGGTGCAGACCTGGGACCCACCAAAAATGTTTCCAATTGGGCGCCGCAACTGCTAAGGCTGGCCCTGCTTCCAGTGAAAACATGTCCTCAGTGAATTGGCCTAATCTTTTTTGAAAACTCTGCTGCAAGCTACTGGTCTTTTCTAGATTATTTGATAACAAATGCCAAAAGGGAATTATGCCTTGTGTGAGTAAAAATATTTCTTCTGTAATGAACCTATTGCCAGTCCAATTTGTTGGTTGATCTTCTAAAGTCTAGTATTATGACAGACAGACAGACAGACAGACAGACAGTGAGAATGAGTTCCTTTTTATTTCTCTGATTTATGCTTTAATTTTATATTCTCTGCATTTGTGATTGCCACACAATCCTAATGATTTTATATAACTCCACCATGGTTCACCCAGACAGTAGATCACGCTAAGGCTCTTGCATACTTTCTCTCTGACCCGCAAGCAAGAATTTGAGCCCCCTGGATTATTTCACCCTAATATACTTAATCTCCAATTCACATCATGTTAAGAATCACTCTGTTTCAGTCTTCATTCTCTGACGACCTTATGACAGAGTTCAGGATCCCTCATTATCTGTGGCAAATGGGCATGTGCCAATGAGAAAAATGGGAGGGAGATTATATTAATGATTCATCCTGGATAAAACCAAAAAGAGATCTTATCTGTGTCCCAATTTTAAGCACTGCCAATTAAAAAATGGCTAAATTGCTCTTGATGCAATTTGAATAGAAGAAGCAAAAGAAACACCAAGTCAGCAAAACAGATCTATTCCGCGAATGGGATTGGCTTGGCTGGGAGCACTTAACATACTACTATAATACATCTACAGCACAATCCTATGCATGTCTACTCAGAAGTAAGCCTCACTGTGTTCAATTGGGCCTACTCCAGGGGAAGTGTGTATAGGATTGCAGCTTCAGTGATTTATACATTGTTTAGATCATCAATTTTCCATGTTTTTATTCTCACAGCACACAGACCTCTATGGTCTTCGCCTTGTGATGTCACTTCCCACTTTCTGGAGACTTTGCCAGCAGAGGAAGAGGGATGGACAATTTGTGACTACAGACACTTGCTCTAGAAACTGAACCGGAAAACCTGGAAGAGTTTTTCAGCAATTCTCCACTGCTGTGCTCCAAACTCTCACGGCACTCCTGCAGACCTTTTGCAGCACATCAATGTGCTGCAGTGCACCAACTGAAAAATGTTGGTTTCGATAGAGGAAAACAACCATCATTAAGGTTCCTGGTGTTTTGTGTTTTAACTACAACTGAAACCACCAGAGCAGGTATTGACACTGTTCTGGTCCAAAAGACAGGAGGAGTGTTTTGAGTCCCCCACTACTGGATTTGGAAGAGTAAAGTTGTATAATTGCAAATAAGTGGAATTGAAGGTGGTAGTGGGGAACAGTGGATCAGGGATTAAAAGAGAGGCAAACGCTTGGGGAGAATCCTTGAGTGACCTACTTATGTATGAATGTGCCGTTTGCTTAATTCATATTGAATTTGCTTGAAGCGTCTGAAAGGTGGGAGCTCAGCTGTATGCCGTTCAGGATCCGTGTGGGAGTGATCCACTCCCAAAGAGCAGCTGTGGGTGATGAATAGGCATCGCCAAATCGATAGCGTAAGCAAACACACAAAGAGAGACAATTACTTTTCTTTCATGAGAGAACCACGCCTAGAACATGTGAAGACCAACAAGTCAGGGCCACCACATATGGTTATTCAGACCTTGCAGTGCACAAGGGTGCCACTGCCACATGTAAAGGGGTGTTGTTCACATTGTCACTCTGCCGCTAGATTGAGCAGGGCAGGTGCTGTAGCAATGCGGCATGCCAGTTTCAGTGCAGACTCACTGGGGAGTAGCAGGGGGGCAGCCAACACTCACCTAGCAAGCAGGGACTGAGGAGGACTGATGCCTGCTGCTTCATGGGCCTGAGAGGAACTGAGGACCCTCCCCCTCTCCAATTCTCTGGGTGTCCTGAAAGATCCCTGGCAGCCTGCAGGCCCTGTTTGGTGCAGAGTGCCTTCTCCACATCCTCAAGCCAAAGTCAGGTGATCCCATCACTATACACTTGGACACCTGAGGAACAGAGGGCACTTGAAGCTATGTACTGTCACCCTAAGCCAATTGTCTCAATCAGACTTGCTCCTTAACGCAGTGATTCTCAAATGTTTTAGCACCAGGAGCCACCTTTTTGAATGACAATCTGTTGGGACCCACTGGAAGTAATGACCTTAACTTGGAAGTGATGTCATGGGTGGAAGTGACATCATAAAGCAGGTAAACTTTTAATAACCCCATTCAATAAAATCAAACAAGTAAATTAAAAGCTGACAATAAATTTAAGCTTAAACATTTATTAAAATAAAGAAGAACCCTCCTACTCCTCCCAGGCAGTTGCTGATTTGTTTAGGAAAAAAAACCCCAAACATTCCAAAGGCTGCAATCCTAGCCACACTTACCCTGGAGTAATCCCCAATAACTATCATTATTAAAAGCATATACATAGTAGCCTGCTAAAAGTACAGATCTGTTACATTTCCCTAAACGCAGTCACATTCCATGGTAGCATCACGTCTACGATATTAAAAATAAAATACACATTGAAATGAAGGGGGACCCACCTGAAATTGGCTCACGACCCACCTAGTGGATCCTGACCCTCAGTATGAGAAACATGAGTTTAGGGCCCAATCCAAAGCGCCTTACTGTGGGTGGTACACTCATTCCGCCTGAGCAAATGTCTCACAGGGAATCATAAAGCACCTCCAATGCCAATAGTAAGCCGTTACTGCCAGTGTTGGAGCGGCACCATGGCGACAACAGCCATGGATGCTCTGAAAGGAGCCCCGCTTGCCGGTGAGTGGCATGTCCACCACTCATAGGCGATGAGGCTGTTCTGAGCAGAGCAGGGGGGGGGTGTTCTGGGGTGGAGGGGTGGAACTGGTGGTAACTCTCACTGCTGGTTCCTGACCTCTGAGTAAGGCCCTGCGGCATTACTGAGAGATCCTCACTTCTGCATCAGCTAAAAACCTGGCGCAGGAGTGAGTAGACCCATCACCTGCCTTGTGTCATTACTGCGGGGAAAAGGGACGAATCTCCCCTTTCCCTGCAGGGCCTCCAGGGCAGCGATGGGATCTACAAACGACCTGGGGGAACGCTGGGCGGGACTTCCGTGGGGCTTCCGCGTGATTGGCTGCCTGTCCGCAGCGTTCTGCAGCTGTCCTGGCCTGGGGGGGCTGCCCCCGGTTAGCGCGCCCCACCGCTGCTCGCCCAGGCACCTGACGCGACCCTCACCCGTCCTCCGCAGCGAGCAGGAGCCCCCCCCCCGAGGCCAGGGCAGCTGCGGATCACCACGGATGGGCTGCCAATCACCCGAATGTCCCGCCTAAGTCCCGCCCAGCGTTTCCCCAGGTCGTTTGTAGATCCCATCGATGCTCCAGGGGCTGCCTGGCTACCGCTGTGCACCTGGGCAGTTGGGGATTGGGCTGCCCGTGTTTCCAGACCAACATTAGGATCCTCAGTGGTAAAACATTAATTTCTGAGCCAAGAGGCTCCGATGTGACTGAAGCTTTTTTCCTGGGAAGGGTTTGAGTCAAAACTTGGTCCCAGAATCTGTTTTAAATGCCAAAACTAAGCCCTGTCACCTGCATAATAAAGGAGGTCATGTTCAGAAGCATGTTTAAAGTACATTCTCTTCATCCGACTAGCTATTAGGGCCTCCCAGGAATCTAGAATTCAAATTTTCTATTATTTTATGTTCAGTAAATTTATTTGTATGATTTGTACAGAATGACTTTACGTTTGATGTAACTGCTATTATTGTATAGCAAATAATATACGTACTTGAGCGAACTAACTAAGGGTGCAATCCTAAACTGAGTTAGGTTGGCATAAACTAAGCCAGCAAAGTTTGGCCAACACATGTTTGGACCACTCTCAGAGTCAGAGAGGCCAGCACACAGAAGTGTGCTCTCCCTGACTTGGAGAGTGGTCCAAACATGCTTTATGGTGGCCCTTGTGCTGGCCAAATTTTGCTGGCTCAGTTTATGCTGGCCTAACTCCAGTTTAGGATTGCACTCTAAATATACTAACTTTAAAAAAATTTTTACTTGATGAAGAAGCGCCTTTTTCTAATTCATACAGAGTCAATGTGTGTTAGCAGCAGCCCAGTCCACAGTATCAAACTTGCCAACAAATTCCACTTCAGAAGTGCCACACTGTCATCCTTTGAAACTTTTTTGCTGGTGGAGAACAATTTAAGGGACTGATGCAGAATATCCAGGGAGGTTGAAATCATCCTCGTAGGTTTTTCATTTTTTCTTATGGCATGTAAGACAGGGTTATCATTTTTATGCCTGATTTGTGCCTCTTTATACGTTTGCTTAAAACAGTGATTTTCAACAGGTGTGCCATAACATGTTGGTATGCCACGAAATGTAGGCTTACCAGATGTCCCGTTTTGACCGGGATTATCCCGGTTTAGGGAGGCTGTCCCAGTGCCCCCCCCCCTTTGAAGTCTATCCCGGTTTGCCCTGGACCCCATTTAAAATGGAAGTGCATTTTTGTTGGAAGTGTACTTCCTCATCAGGAAGACATACTGAGGACTGCCAAGCAGAGGTGGGAGGGACACTAAAGTAATGCTGCTTTGCTTTGTGGAAGCGAGGAGACCATGTGAGGCGGCCAGCCAAAGGCTGCGGAGCAGAGGTAGGAGGGGCACTAAAGTGCGCAGGCTCCTTGCTTTGCATGTGGTTGTGAAGAGGCCAGCTGAAGACTGCTGAGAGGAGCACTACAGTTTGTGCTTCTTTGCTTTTGGAAGTCAGGAGTCAACCGAGGAGTAAGAAAGCATGCAGCTGTGGAGGCTTTTCAAGTGGGCTACTTTCAGCTCCAAAATGTGGAATGTGTGTTAATGAGGAGAGGAGGCATTCATTAATATCAGGAATGGAATCGGGAATGGATGCTGGTGAGACTTGGGGGGGGGCAGCTAGAGTCTCACATTCAGCTGGGCTGATCTTTTTCAGATCCAAAAATTAAAGCCGCAGCAGCAGCAGCCGCCACCCCCTGTGTGCTCAGTACTTTGCTCATTCTCTCTCTGCATCCAGGAGCCAGGGGACTGCAGAAGGGTGAGAATATGTACAAGTAGAGAGGGGAAGCCTAGGTGCCTTTAAAGGGGGATTGGACATATTAATGGAGGAAACGTCCATCGCACACTACAGATAGTGATGGGTATGTTCAATCTCCCCCGCTGCATCCCATGCCAGGGCCAGGTGGCCCAAGGCAAGCTTCAGGGCCTCAGAGGAGACGCTCTCACTCCAGCAGGCAAAGAGCGGCACCCCAAGTGGCAGGACAGCAGCCCCAGCCCCAGCAGGGAGAGGGACTACTCGGGAGGCAGGCAGGCTGGGAGAGTGGGGAACAAGCCACAGCTGACACATAGCTCCAGCCAGGGAGAGGCAGAGCCACAGCCTTTAAAAACCCCAGTGGCCCGTGATGAGGGTCAGTGGGGCTTGGGCTATTGGCAGACTTCTGACAAACCCCAGGAGAGAAGGAACTATGATGAGGCAGTCCCCTGCCCTCTCTTCCCTGACTGATTGAGGCCCTTTGTAAGGTGGGTCAGAGCTTCACCTAACTTGCTACTGGCTCTGCCTGACTTTTACAGGCTGAAGTTCTGCTGGGGTGCTGTTTACCTCCCTGGGGCCTCTCTGATTTAGCAACTTCCCTCCCCCTGCATGCACTTCCTCAGCTTCAGCAAGGGGGGGGGGAGAGCAAAGTGCGGCTGGCTGTGTGAAGTTGAGAGACTCCTTCAGAATCATGTTTTTTTATTTGTAATTTTCTGTGAGTTTAAGAAACAGTGAAAGTTATTTACATTAGAACTATGTTTCTCTTTTTTTATTCAAACTGTTTATTTAAAGCGTGCAGAAATAATTTGTAACTGCATAATTTTATATCATTTCTGACAACCATAGGAGGGGACACTAACATTATGGTGGAGTGGCACCTTCAAGATTTTCTACATCAAAAGTAGCACATGATGTGTTGTGGGTTGGCCACCCTTGGTTTAAAGAGAGGCACTTCTGACAACCCCCACGAGAGAAGGAACTAAGGTGAGGCAGCCCCCTGCCTCAAAACTGCAATGGGGAAAAGCACTTTGTTAGATGAGTGTGAGTGCCAGTGAGATGAGGCAGAAACCACAGGGGAGGATTGGGGGGCAGGTGCATTCAAAGGCGCATGTGCATGGGTGCCTATGTTTGTGTTCCATGTGGCATGCCAGGGAGGCAAGCAGTGGTGTCATTCAAATGACTTAGGAACAGGAACTCACTTTTGATTGGCACTTGTTGGGAACCCGGAACCAGCCACGGAGCCCGTTAGGAACCGGAACGCCCGTTGTGGTCTGTTCCCCCTGAATGACATCACTGGAGGCAAGGCACTGCAGCCTCCCAGGACCATGTTATGTGCTCTTATCCACAAGTATTGGAATCCCATTCAGCCCATCAGAATCCCTCCTAGGTAAGTACACACAGGACCAGTAGCCTCATCTTAAGATCATTTGTTTCAGCTTCCCCTCTCTCAATCTGCTAGGTTCCCTCTATAACTCTGGTCTCTCTCCCCCCCCCCCGCAGGCCTGAGTGGGGCGCAGGGGGGGGGAAAGGAAGTGCCACAGCATGGACCTTGGCATTACCCAGGTAGGCCAGCTCTTGTTTGGTGCAGAATTCAAACATCTCCTTCGTGAGTGGCAAGAGGTGAGCTGGTGGGTGCCACACCTTAGTGCTGGGGGTACCTCCAGCCATTTTCACACCTGGAACACAGCTGCCTCTGGCCTTTACCTGCTTGTTGCCTGATGACACTTCAGGCCTGGCACCTGCTTTACACCTGATAACAAGCAGGGAGATGGGAGAGACTGCTGTGAGAAACTTCCAGCAAATCCTGAGAGAAATGGCCCCCTTCTCAAATGTGCCACATACCCCAAGTCACAACCCCTTCTTATTTACTTGGTGGGTTGCCTTCCCCTTCTCTCCTCCCTTTCTCTCTGTAGACTGCCTGCTAAATAAATTCACCTGGGGCCCAATTTGATGCATGTCTACTCAGAAGTAAGTCCCATTATAGTCAACGGAACTTACTCTACTGTGGATAGGACTACAGCTTTGGTGGGCCATCTCCCTTTTTCTCTGCAGCCTGCCAGGTTCCACCAAGTGAATTTCTTTTATTCTCCCTAGCTGGTGGGAAGGGTAGGCTGGCTCTTCTCAAAGATCTTACATTGCAGGTTTTCAGGCTTTGAGTGATTCTCAGGGGTGGTGGCAAGTTTTGGTGTGTGTGTGTGTGTGTGTGTGAGAGAGAGAGAGAGAGGGGGGGGGTCTGGGGGCAAACAAATTAGCTCCAAATTGCCTGACAGGGGCGCAGGTTCCCCCAATAGGGTTCACGCATTCGCATGCGCTCTGTGCCTGGTGATACTCCAATTGGTCCCAGTTTCAACTCTAAAAATTATGGTAAGTCTAGCGAAAGGTCCACAGGTGTGCCATCAGAGTTTCGAGCACAGAGGCTGAAAAACTCTTCCGTGTTCTATGGCACTGTTTTGCCCTAGAAACTGAGCCTCAGAACCTGGAAGAGTCTCCTGGAAACCGGAAGTGATATCCCAAGAGGCGAAGACCATAGAGAAGGTCAACATGCTGAGAGAGGAAAAATGCTGGCTTAGAAAGTGGCCTCTTTGGCCTATTTACATGGGAAAAGGGAGTCACTGGCAGCTGATACCAGATGTCATGTTAGAAGATAGACTGATTTACAGGCCCTTGAAAACAAGTTCCACAGCATCAAATCCCAATTTGATAGTATCGCACATTGAAATGTTTTTGTTGAATGAAGAAACTTCTGGGAACTTGGTTGATGTCAGTATCTTGCTTAAGCTAACTGAGGGTGCAATCCAAATGCACTCTTGGGCCGGCACAGGTCACTTGCGCTGGCCCAGTGCAGTCACAAACATGCCGTAAGGCATGATTGCGCCGGCAAGGAGGGTGCTGGGCCTGTACAGGGAGTTGCGCTGCCCCACGGACGTCACTGAGAATACCAGGTAAGCTGTTCCCATGCTGGGGGAATTCCCATGCAGGAATTGGGGAGGGCAGGGGGAAGGTGGGAGAGTGGTGGAATGGGGCGGAGAGAACATCGAGAGGGCAGGGATGGGAGTGGAGTGCAATGGGTTGGTCAGGCCCAATCCAGGCAACTCGGATTTGCACCAGCAATTTTGCTGGCGCAGATCCAAGTTGCCCCATAGGGCTGCCTGGGGATTACCCCGGGTTAAGGGGAAAATACCCCCTTTCTCCAGGGTGAGCTCCAGCTGCCTTCCAAGCTGTGAGGATGCCTTGCAGACCAGCCAGCCTTCCTGCTCCAACACAGGATTGGGCTGTGAGCTTCTGTCACTGTATATAATACTCCATGTATCTTGCTCGGTCTGGTACTGACTAGCAACTTGTCCAAAGGAATATAATATCCAATTTTTGTTTTCCATTTAGGATTTTTATTCTAAACAGTAATAATAGGAAAAATATTTGTACGGTGCCTTTTGAGTGTGCAAATCCCATCAGTCTGGATGTAATTTTTGCAGCAACCTGGTAAGGTAAGTAAGAGATTGTTCTGAGGCAAGAAAGACCAGGTCCAACCTGGCAAAGCCTGTGGACCAAATTACCTTTTAAGTTACCTTTCAGACTTAAGGTGCAATGGTAAACGGGAAGAGAAGACACACATTACCGCTCTGAAAGTGGCAATTAAAGATTTAACAGTCTGTCTATTGCTCTCATCCTAAATATGGGAAAATAAGCTAGATGGCTTGCCCAAGGCCATGTGTTGAGTCAGAGGCAACGTTCGGGGTTGGAAGCCAAGCTCTTCCCGGCTCCTACTCGCAAACCAGGATACTGGCTGCTGCCTCCCTCCCTGCTGACAGATGAAAGAAAGCTAATTTCTCAACAGGGCAACCAAATGCGATGAACGAGGAAAGATTTAGAATAGCCCAGGGCTGCATGTCAAGGCCAAGGGAGGGGAAATTGTAGGTTTGGAGAGACAAATGTGGTAGGGTTATGAAAGACAGAAAACTGAAAAGACAAACAGTGACGGGGAAAGAAATGGCACAGTGTAACCAAATCAGCACTCCTCTACTACCCTGGCAGTAGGCCCCAGTGATCACAATGAGGCTTACTTGTGAATAAGGCAAGCATAAGATAGGGCTGCAAGCGGAGATTTTTTCAGCTATGGCAGTTGTAGTTTCTTGTTTCAGATTTAATTCTCCGCTTTCTTGAGTGGTTGGAGTTTCCAGGGGCAGACGGTGATAAGTTGAGTTTTCTATTTACTCCGATGTTAATTCCATGGTACTCCAAGGAACTTATTTCCAGTTAAATCTGCGTAGGATTGCAGCCTAGGGAGGGTTTTTTTTCCGTAATTTCTGTTTCACAAATGTACAAGTTGTGAACAACGGGAGCAACAGATGACGCAGGTCTTTGAGACAGCTCCAAAAGAAACAGCATATCCTTGTGAAGCCCAAAAGCGATTTCTTGCCAGCATACTGGACCTCTTAAAATTGCTACCTCATTTGTAAAACTGGCCTCTCTCTCTCTCTCTCTCTCTCTCTCTCTCTCTCTCTCTCTCTCTC
>JAJKFI010000003.1:2212832-2327524 GCA_029204185.1 Lerista edwardsae | reverse complement strand
TTATTCCAAAAAGCTTTTAATTGTTGACAGGCTGGCTGGTTATTATAACCCACGGGGCTTGTTGTTTTTTATATTGTTTTTAAATTTGTTTTTAATTGTGTTCTTAATTTTTGATTGTATTGTTTAATTCTGTTTTAATTGTTTTTAATTGTGAATTGTTATATTGTTTTTATATCTATATTGTAATGCCGCCTTGGGTGCCTTCGGGCACAATAAGGCGGGGTACAAATCTAATAATAAAATAAATAAATAAATAAATAATAAAGTGCCACACAACTTTTTCAAAAAAGGTGTTTTTTTTGGCAGTATATCCAATAGGCATGGATGGTGTGTTGCTGCCATCTAGTGGACATAGGTTGACATAACAGATAATCTTGAGTCATTTTTCTGTTGCTACATATTACTTCCCCTCTCCCCACAATAAACATGTAATTGTTTCTAACCGTCTCTGCCCTTGTGCAGTAATACATTTTCCCAGCACCTATACTGCAATACTGAAAATGTCCACCTTGCATAGTTGGTTGGTTGTAGTTAGAGGTTTTTAAGCAGAAGCTTGGATGGCTACTTGCCAGTGATATTGTCGTCACCTGCCCTGAGCAGGGGTTGGACTAGATGACCTTTGAGGTTGCTTCCAATTGTAACATTCTATGATTCTATATTTTGCCTCTGGGAAAATATGGGTTTTTCTTTCTTTCTTGTTCTTGTCAAGTTAATAGTCCTTTGGATATTCTGAATGGATTGTATAAGGTTGATGGAAAAAGTGGCACAAGCACCTAGTGCAGTGGTTCCCAACCTGGGGATCAGGACCCCCAAAGGGGTCTCAGAGAACTTGGGGCAGCCATCTTTAAAAGCTGGGCACCCGTCTTGGAAGCTTCATTTTGGCTAAGGAAGAGGCTTCCCCCATTAAACGGCTGCTTCCTCAATGCTTGTGGCTGCGAGGGAAATTAGCCTTGCTATGGGCTCACCTTGCTGTGTGCGTATGCATGCAATGAAGTCTCTCCTAGGTCTCTTTATGAGCGGGCATGTCACATGCGCATGTGCTTCCATGCGCATGCCTAGGTGAGTTTCAGCGCATATTGGAGAGGAATGTAAATACTCTGAAGACTAAAATTTGGCTTTACCACCCTGATCAGCAATGGCACAGAGCAGCCACAATGTATTCTGTGCAATGTTGGTCTCAGTGCTGAATCAATCACTGAACTCAAAACTCAAATGTCACTTACATACAAAGTGTTAAAAAGCATGTGCTCTTTCAACTTTCAAAAAGTGTGATTTATTAAAAACAATGACTTCACTTCCTGCTTAATGACATCACTTCTGACCCTAGGTCTTGGGGGGGGGGCGTCCTGACAGATTGTCATACCTAAAAAGGGGGTCCTGGTTGGGAACGACTGACCTAGTGGATAGTGCTTGTGATAACACTTCTGAGAACAGGCGCTGTTCAACCTAACCATCTGCGTATAATTCTATGATCTTTTCTTTTAAGCAATATCTTATTAATCATTTTAATTTTGACAATACAAAGGAACAGGACAACAAATTCAGGGCACAAAAAACAGAGCGGCACAGAGCCTAAAAAAAACTTTGCAGAAGAGTCATTTGTAGATAAAGAATGTTGAGAAGATAGGGTGTCTCAAAATTAATAGTGCCATCCTATCCTTAACATCCCCTACTGCCTTGGCTGATGTAACTGCACAGAAAAGTTCCCTTACCTCTCAATTGCTGATGGGACTCCTTATACCTGGACCAACCCTTCAGCTGGAGCAAATCCAAGGAGACAAAGGGGGCATCTTTGTTGCTCCCTGTCAAAATACCTAAATTGGTGGGGCTTCCTCACTACTGTGCTGCTCTGGCCTCAATGGCAGCTTTCCAGATGTACACAGTTTTGTGTACTGCCAGAGCACAGCTGGCTATGGCTGTCAAGCAGTTACTGCTGCTGGAAAATTGTTGGCTGCTGTTGTGTCCATTCACCTCCTTCCTCCTCCTCTTTCCCCTTTGTCTGTCCCCACCTACCATTTTCTTTTCCCTGATCAGGTTTCTCGGTCCCCTGCCCTGCCCTGGTGAGGCATTTTTCAAGCCAACCCCCACCACTACTTGCCTGCTGATAGCACTCCCAGCTGATTAGCAGCACAGCAGCTATCACTCTCAGCCAGCCAGGAGTGCCCTGGGGCTGATGAGCCTTGCGAGAGCTGAGGGAACCACACCTCATAAGCTGGGAAAGTACATGCACATGCCCCCCCCCCATGGTACCCAGGATAAAGTCTTCTTCCTTGCTGTTGCTGCGGCTGCGATAGTGATACCTGCTGCTGCCACCTGCTCCCCACTGCATCCTAATAAGTCTCCATGCTGAGCACTGGCCAGTTTATTGTTCCCATGTGCAAGTTCTTTATTTAGTTGCCTTCCCCAAAACAGCTTTATACCTTGGCAAACTGATTTTCAACTAATGTGCTGCGGCACATTGGTGTGCCACAAAAGGTCCACAGGTGTGCTGTGGGAATTTGGAGCACAGCAGTAGCATATCTGAGGTGGGCAAGGGGGGCAAATGGCCTGGGCACTGGCCTCGCGGGGGCAGGTGACACTGGCCGCCGCCCCCCCCACCAAGAATGAGAAGCGGCCGTGCGAGGCAAAAATGCGCCACTTCTCCGGCTGGCTTCAACACTGCCACAGCACCCAGCTGAGAAGCAATCATGCGCCTCAAAAACACACCCCACTCAGAAGCTTCTCCAGCTGGTTTCATCGCTGTGGCAGCACCCAGCTGGGAAGTGGCCATGCGGTCTGAAAACTTGCCCTGCTCAGCTGCTTCTCCTAGCTGCATTGCTTCCCCAGCAGTGGGCAGCAATGGGCAGTGGGCAGTAAGCCAGCAAGGGGCAATCAGTTGCTCCGGCAGTCAGAGGAACCGGGCGCTCCTTGCCTGCTTTGCTCCGCTGCCGGGGAAGCTGGCAAGGGACGCTTGGTTCCTCCAAACTGGGGACCTCTGCGTGCTGAAAACAGCTACCTTGATGCAACCAGGGCTTACCATTTCACAGGGAAGGCTCTTATCTACATTTCCGAACTCCCCTGCCTGCCATCCGCATCTGCCTAGCTATCCGGGTGCAAAGCCTGCTGGGACTACATGACGTGGAAGCAGCTAGCCAGCGTGAGGTTTGGAGGAGATCAGGAATGAAGGTAAGAAGCTCCCTGTATGACGGTAAGCTCCGTTCATGCGGAGGAGGGGTTAGCATGGGCATCAGCTCCAGCCCGCAGGCTGTAGTTGCCCTAGAAACAGAGCTACAGAATCTGGAAGAGTCTCCTGGAAGTGACATCACGAGAGGCAACGACTATAGAGAAGACTATAGAGGTCAGTATACTATGAGAAGGAAAACATTGAAAATGGCTGCCTTGGGAAACTTTTTACTTATGATTCCATTGCTGTCTGAGTACTGGGTAGACTGTGATTGGCTATTAGGTGTAGGGAGGGAAAACCCCAAAGTGCTCAGAATCCAAGATAGATGAACAACAAGAATGTTTGTGATCAGTTTCAGAAAGAAATAGTTTTAAAGCAGTTTAGAAAGAAGATCGTAAGAACACATGCCGTGAGAAAATAACCAGGAATAAATGAATTCAGCAACCCTTAACTAGATTTATTGTAGCAAATATGCAAACGAAAGCAATGTTCAGACACGATTCAGGGGAGGTGTCTTTTTGTTTTGCAGTTTTTCCAGTTTTCTTTCTTTTCAGGCCCAATTCTTTCCAATGTTCCAGTGCCCATGCAGCTCTGTCAACAGGGTGTATGCTATACTTGGGGCAGTCAGGAAGGCCTTATCAGGGTAAGGGAACATTTGTTCTCCTACTTTGGGGCTGCACTGCAACTAAATCAGTGCAGGAAAGTTTGATAGGATTAGGCCCTTCCAAAAAACAGCAGTTCCCTCTGGCTTTTTCTTTCCAGACTAGCTGCTATGCTCTGGGAAAGCCTGACCTAGAGAAGATAACCCTGGCCTTTCTCCCAGATTCTACCCAGTGTGTACATGGGTGTGTGTGTGTGTATGTGTGTGTGTGTGTGTGTGTGAGAGAGAGAGAGAGAGAGAGAGAGAGAGAGGGAGAGAGAGTTTTCAGTTTCATTTCTCCAAAGCAGCATTTCTCATATTTGCCCAAGCCATCTTTGGTTTCTGATTCCTGGACTGACCTTTATTCCTTCAGGCAACCAGCCTGGGGAGCAATTGGGAAATGGAGAGCGCAATCCTAACCTGAAGTTAGGCTGGCGTAAATTAGGCCCGCAAAGTTTGGCTGGTACAAGGGCCACCGTAAAATGCGTTTGGACCACTCTCGGAGTTGGGGAGGAAAGCGCACGTCTGTGTGCTGGCCTCCCTCACTCTGAGAGTGGTCCAAACATATGTTTATGGTGTCCCTTGTTCCAGCCAAACTTTTCTGGCCTAACTGTGCCAGCATAACTCCAGGTGAGGATTGCACTCGAGGCAGGAGAGGCCAGCAGAGGCGAGGGAGGTGGATGGCAACAGGCAGGTACAGTTTGTGTACTAATGCCATTTACAGATAGAAAAATCCAAAGTAGGGTAGCATCTTTGTTAAGGTAAAGGCAACATCATGAAACACCAACCCTCTTTTTTCAGGTTGAGTGTTAAACAAAATAAAGCAGGGCAGTGGGAATAGACAAAATGGGGCTGGACAGGAAAGTCCCAGAGGTTTGCAGTTTGAAAAAGTCTGGGGTGCAGGATATTTATGCAGACTTGATCAGTTTACCTTCTGTGCAAGGCAGTCTTCATTTTGCATCTAGATTCACCAGGACGGAGAAACAGAAATTTGTGTTCTCACATTGTTTTTAAAGGAAATCCAACTCATATTTTAAAAATGTCACCAGAGGGTGTCCCTTGATTCAAGGTGAAATCCCTCGTGCATCTCTCTAAGCCTAATTTAGATAGACTTAACTACACCTAAGCCTAATTTAGGTAGGCTACACCCAGCAATTTTCATCTTTTTTCATCTCACGGCACACTAACCTGGCACACTAACCTGTCTACGCATCTTGTGATGAGAGTAGCAGATGGTAGCCATAAGGCACGGCACATCTTTGTGTATTTTCCCTCCAACCCCCAGAGCTGTTATGCTCAGTTCCAGGCAGGGTCCTAGAAGTGGTCTACGGGTGAAATGTTGCTTGCCCGCTGTGCAGCTCTGAAGAATATGTTGACAGAGATCCTTTTTGCATCACAACGAATATAAAAGACAAATAATATATTTTCCAGGTTTTTGAGTATTTTCCAGGCATAAATTGAGAGTCTGCTGGATTAAAACCCCAGTCAAATGTTCCTGCTGAGCCAGGCTGCAATCCTATGCAGTCGGAGTTGGTTCATCTGAATACAACAGGACTTACATCAGAATAGACTGCCTAGGCTTGCATTGTCAATATATTTCAGAGCGTAAATGCTTCTTAGGGTGCAATCCTAAACTGAGTTAGGCCGGCATAAACTAAGCCAGGAAAGTTTGGCCAGCACCAGGGCCATTGTAAAGTGTGTTTGGACCACTGTCGGTGTCATAAAGGCCAGCACACAAACATGAGCCATCCTCCCTGACTCTGAGAGTTGTCCAAACATGCTTCATGGTGGCCCTTGTGCTGGCCAAACTTTGCTGGCTTAGTTTATGCCGGCCTAACTCCAGTTTAGGATTGCGCTCTCAAATACTGTGGTTCTCAGACATCTTTTTCGTGGGTCTCAAACACCTGAAATTTACCATATGTGGCTCTTATCTTAAGCATGGCCACCTCTGGGCTATAGTAATCAGGCCAACTGTGATATTAGATCAGTCATTACAGTTTGTGGATATGTTATTCTTTTGTACGGGAAATGCTTTCTGCACAAAAAATAGGGCTTTTTATTTCATTGGGGAGGCTTGCAGAAAGGGCTGTGGGCATCCCAGACCCTGACAAGGGCTGGTGCAACCCCGCTTCCCGCGCTGAGGTAGGGGCCCCTGGGTGCCTGTAGTGCTGCGATCACTGTGATGCTATCAGGCACCCCCCTAACCCCGGCCCCACTAGCACTTACAGTGGTCCCAATGTCCAAGTAGGACTTTGGGAACCACTGGTCTAGAAAAAAGGTACCTGAGGAGGGACATGATTGAGGGTGCAATCCTAACCTGGAGTTAGGCCAGCAAAGTTAGGCCAGCAAAGTTTGGCCGGAGCAAAGGCCACCGTAAAGCACATTTGGACCACTCTCGGAGTCAGGGAGGATGGTGCATGTCTGTGTGGATGGTGCATGTCTTTGACTTAGAGAGTGGTCCAAACATACTTTATGGTGTCCCTTGTGCTGGCCAAACTGTGATGGCCTAACTGTGCGGGCCTAGTTCCAAGTTAGGATTGTGCCCTGAGGCATACAAAATTAAGCATAGGGTGAATAGAGTGGATAGAAGGATGTTCCTTTCCCTTGTTGTGGGAGGAAATCAAGCTTGGATAGGTGATTTCTCTAGGTCTCTATTTCTTTAAGGTGAGACCGGACTCCCAAGATTGAGTGGCTCGTTTTTCCGGCGTTCCCCTTTCTTGCTAAAGCGGAGTCAGCAAACCCCCTCTGGTCTCCCCATCGGCGGGATCCTGCTATAGCTTACCCAAAGTTTAACATCGATGAAAGAAAACGAATTGCCAGCTGGACACTGATGTTGCAGAAAGAGAAATACATTTTACTCATGTGTAGGACATCAGCAAAACAGACACACGTTGCAATGCCTCCAAGGAGATCACAGAACTTGTGTAATTTGTACATTTGGGTTTGGTCAGTTATACAGTTGAACATGCAAATGTGGAATTGGAACATTGGCAACTTGCTATTTAATTGGTAAGTTTGGTGATGTGATACATCTGATTGGTGGTCTTCCTTTGCTGATGCTCCCCCTCCCCTCTGTTCCCCCCCTCCCCTCTGGTGTGACCCCAATGGAAGGGTCAAGGAGGAGTGATTTAGATGCAGACATAGGTACATTTAGATTACAGTAGGTTGGCACACAAAAGCAGACAGGAGACATTTCACAAGTGCTTGACACATTTGCTTGATACAACAGTTATCAATGTGGTAAGTACTTGGAAGAGTCAGAATCTTTCCTTCCCCACCTTGATCCAATTACCTTGATAAAGTGCTACTCTGGCGGGGAGTTCACATTTGAATAGTAAACTTTGGTGAGAAATTCTTTTGGCTTAGTCCAAAAAAGACTTCATTTTAGCTCTTGGGCAGATTAGGCTGTAATGGTCCTTGCCATGTTCTTAGATATCAGATTTGCATTACAAGACCCTGAGGGAGGGAGGCCTTGGAATGTCTTTTGGCACCAATTGTCTGCATTACTTTGTGCTATCTCCCAAGGCCTTCTCCTTCTGTGACCTTCTTGCAGAATAGCAGCTCAGAACTCCCAAAATGGAGTCAGACTTTTACACATTTGTTCCCATCACATCCTAGTCTTACCCCTTTTACCTTTCCAGGTCCTGTATTTTGTTTGATTGCACCTCCATCTGACTATTACAAGCATAGCAATCACCATTATTACCTATAGCCAAAATAACCACAATGGTTTGACTTGACAATGGAAAATCAGAAAGTGTTTTCTCACCAATACAAGGGGTTGCTGCTTCTACTGTGGCCAGGACCTCTATCGTTCTATTCTGGTTACTGTGCTACAGTACAAGGGTGGTGTTCTGTAGTTCTTCAATGGTTTAGGCTTGCATTGTTAGGTGAAAGGAGCGTGGTAGTTGCAGCTTGGCTGGGAAGCCAGGAAGAAGCGTGGTGGTTACAAGCATGGCTGGGGAGCCAGGATAGAAGCTTGGTGGTTTCTGAGAGAATCCGGGGTGGGGGTCCTCCTACATCACCCTCTCACACAACACATGAACCAAGGGACATGACATCCACTAACATTGGGACGTTGGGATAACATACAAATGAAAGTATTTCTTTACCCAGCGGGGGAATTAAGCTATGGAACTCCTTGCCACAGGAGGTGGTGATGGCATCTAGCCTAGATGCCTTTAAAAGGGAATTGGACAGATTGATAGAGGGAAACTCCATCACAAGTTACAAGCCAGGATGGGTATGTGCAACCTCCTGGTTTTAGAAGTACGCCAGGTACAAGGGAATGGCAACAGGATGCAGGCATCCCTGAGACTTGTGTGCTCCCTGAGGCATCTGATGGGCCACTATGAGATCCAGGAAGCTGGACTAGATGGTCCTCCAGTAGGACCCTTCTGATGTTCTTAAATTTGTTTACATCTTAAAATTCTTAAGATTTTATCTCTGTATCATTTTTATTCTTCAACAATTTTTTTTTTAAGTGTGAAAGTGTCCCCTAAGCGTTAGAACTGTGTGTATATGTGTGTGTGTGTGTGTGGGGGGGGGGGGAAATCCACCTAACCACACAGACCTGTCCGGACCTGCAAAGCATCTCTTGTCCTCCGGGTTCCGCCGGAGGCAGTGCCTTTTCACCCTCTTGCTGAGAATGTTTCACCCCGAGAGACCCAGGTTCCTATGAGATCAAATATCAGCCGCCTGCCTTCGAGCGGCCTCCAACCACGCCCCTCTCCAGCTGGGCGATCAGTTTCGTTTCTCTTGTGCTCTGCAAGCAGCGGATCCATCGCATCTCCTCCAGGCTTCTCCCGTCCTCCTCCGACGCTGCGCCCATGGCGGACCCGGTCGTGTGCGGTTTCCTCACCAAAGTGCTCTGCTCCCGAGGGGGCTGTGTGGAGGCCCGGGAGATCCTGCAGCACGTGGCGCTGTCCGAGCAGCAGCTGCGCCAGATCCTGGAAGATGCGGGGCAGGAGCGGTTCGTGCTGCACAGGGAAGGGGGCTCCACTTGGGTGCTGGCCGTCTCCTCCGTCCGCGTGTGCATTCGGAAGACCTGCGGGGGCGGCTGCGATCGCCTCCACCTCTGCAAAAGTAACCTCATGGGAAGGTGCAGATTCGGGTGAGTGCGCAAGAGGCGAGAGTGGGCGAGCACGTGTGAATCGTGAGGGTGACTCGATCACGTGTGCTCTTTATCAGGGGAGCCTGTGGGGAAAGTTCTACACCCGGGCTGAGTCGTTCCAGGCCTCTTGGCCATGTCTCCCAACCCCCAAGGCTACCTGGTTTCCTCCCCCCTCAGAGGCAGGAGACGGGGTGGGGGTTGAAGCTACCGAGGTGGGCGGGGTTGCCCCTCTCCGCCCTTCCATGGAGTTTCTGATCAGAGATCTAGGGAAGGGACTTTGATGACCGAGTGATCGAGACGAGTCTGGAGGGGCTTCAGCCGTGTGGGTTGGTCTGCTTTCTGCAAGAAGCTTTTCTCTTGCCTTTCAAAAAATGCTTATCATCTTATATTACAGTAAACCAAGGTGGCTTGCTAATGATAAAGGGATTGTGGCCCCGATCCTGGCTAAAAGTTAACTGCCCACCCCATGAATTTCAATGGGATCGCATTGGGGGCAGAGAAAAGCTGTTGCTTGCGTCCCTCTTTGTTGCAAAATGCAACGGAAGTGAAAAAAAGATGCTACAGTTTTGCTTGATAAAAGGAAACGGGCGGCCCTTCTTTAAATGAAAGTTCTGTTACAGTTCATGCTCACCAGGTCTGATGTGGTTTCGACTGTGCTGTGTGTCCTTTTCTAACAGCTCATATTTATTTTCATAAGCTTTTCTGTTGCTGTATCTTTGATAAAACATTAAACTGGATTTTTAAAAACTAACATTTTGCATTTTTTAAAAAGGGGATGATTTGAGCCTTCTTTTCTGATATGGTGTTAAAGATTGAACAGAAATATCTTGTATTTATCTGTGAAAGCCATTTCAGGAAAACAATATTTTAAAAAGGAGAAATAACTATGAAAAAACTCAAACAATTAATTTGTTTAAAGCATTTGGTATCTTGTAATAAATCACAAGGGCTAAAAATACTTCTGTTATGAACCACAGAATCAAGTGGGAAGTTAAAGTGCCTTTAAATCCCATTCACTTCTATGGGAGAGTAAAATGCACCCTTCAGTTTCTTTATCTATTATATGGGAATTAGAAATGCCAAACTGTGTAGGTGTTGTTGTCTATCCACCATCCTTAATCAGTGCAAGCAAATGTAACAGGAATGAACTGAAGGCTCAGTGTTCTCAAAATTAATCAATGGGTGGCAATGGTTGATTTCTGAGTGGAGAGGGATATTATAAATTTCAGAACTTTCAGAACTCCAGGCCCCTCCCCAGAAACCACCCAGCTGCTGTTGTCAACTGTGCAGAAAAGCACCAGGGTTTGAGCTCTGAACTACTTGTGGATGCAGAATGCTCCCTGGGCTCATTTTATAAATGAAGGCTGCAGTCCTAACCACACTTACCTGGCAATAAGCCCCATTCACTACAATGGGACTTTTATGTCTGAGTAGTCATTCATGGATTGGCTTGTCCAGAGAATATCCCTCAGAATTAATGTTAAAGGTTGACAGGACATGCTCTCCCCACTCTCTACATAAGAAGAGCCCTGCTAGATCAGGCCAAAGGCCGTCTAGTCCAGCTCCCTGTATCTCACAATGGCCCACCAGATGCCACAGGGAGCACACAAAAGATGCCTGCATCCTGTTGCCATGCCCTTCCACCTGGCATTCTGAGGTGGCCTGCTTCTAAAATAAGGAGGTTGCACCACCCATCATGGCCTGATTTCCTCCAGAAATCAATCCAATCCCCTTTTAAAAGCACCTAGGCCAGATGCCATCACCACCTCCTGTGGCAAGGAGTTCCACAGATGAATTACCCACTGGGTAAAAAAGTATTTTGCTTTGTCTGTTCTAAGTTTCCCAACACACAGTTTTAGTGGATGTTCTGGTGTTGTGCGAGAGGGAAAAGAACATTCCTCTATCCATCCCCTACATAAATTTATGTCTTTCTTCGTAGATTTCCAATCCCAGGCTGGAATCTCTTAACTTTAAAATATATTTATTTTGTTCGTTTTCCGCATTTGTATGCCACCTTTCCTCCAAAGTGTTTGGGGCAGTGTACATGGTTCCTTCCTCCCCCTCTTCCTTTTGAGGTAGGTGAGGCTGAGAGGCCCAAGGTCATCCAGGAAGCTTCTGAGCTTCTGTGGCTGAGCAGGGATTCGAGCCTGCATCTTCTAGCTTGAAGTCTAATTCCCAAGCCACCACACCATCCTGGTTCTTGAGATTGTTCCTTCATGTTGACAAAAACCATGACGAATCATCCTGTGATACTCTGATGACTCATTGTTTGAAAACTGGTGAAATCTTCAGTTCTGTGGCATGGGCAGGCCATGATGCTGTTTATCCTTCTAAAGAGAAAAGGCTGATGACAAGCCATTATAGTTTTTTTTAAATCCCCATGTTTTGGGGATCATAAGTGACTCTGAAGAGGTATAATTTTTATACCTCTTTATACCCTTTCTCACCTGCGTTACTTCATACCCCACATTCAGATGGGGCCTTTTAATCCACGAGGGTTCCGTTCCCAGAACTTTCATGGATTAAAAAAATCCATGGGGAATTAAACCTGCGGATTTTGCCGCCCCCCCCAAACCTGACCAAAGCACTGCTCTGGTCTCCCTCTGAGGGCCTCAGACGAGCCTTCAGTGGTGAGCTCCAGTTGCCCTTGCAGGCTTCCGGTTGAGCCGAATTTGGGGGGACCCATGTTGAACTAAACGGCGGATATGCAGGCTCAACCTGTCTTTTCCTTTTGTAAAATCATTGCTTGTTCAGTAACGTTTCAGACTCCCTTCTCACGTTGTCTATGGCATTGGGGCCAATTAGACCTCAAGTCAAGTGAACGGAAGAAATGGAAACACTGCAATAGTGTGTGCTGAGGTGAACGGGGTCACATGATCCCAATGTGGTGAAAACGCTCATTGAACGATGCAATGGCTACTCTTTTCATATTGATTCAGCAGTTGTCAATCATTTTGTTTGCTTTAAAAAAAATTGTGCTGCTTTTCACTGAGATTATTCAGATGGCTAACAGTAAAAATGGCAATTTATTGGCAAGGGTGGTGGTGGATTTTCCCTCACTGGAAATCTTCAAGAAGAGGCTTGACAGATGGTCTTTGAGGGTTTCCTGCTACAGCCAGGGGGTTGGGCTAGGTGACCTCTTGGGTCGCTTCCAACTCTATGATTCTATGAATTTTATAAAAACAAAGAATTAAAAACAAAATCAATAAAGGCTCAGAAAGCAGAGCGGGCAAATTCTAAAGGCAGGCAAGAACTTCTTGCAGGCCACTTTCTCATTCCTGAAGTCTTGAGTGCATCTTGAAAGGTTAGGAGAGAGAAGGTGTTGGCATACAGACTAGAGCCTCCCATGGAGAGTCCAACAGAGTTAGATTCCTCAAGCTATCTCGGGCTAAAACTGATTTTAACCAGTGTGCTATAAAAAGTCTAGCACAGTGGTTTGGAGCAAAGCTCTTCCTGGTTTTGTGGCTTTGTTTCTAGGGCCACTGTCTGTAGTAACACATTGTCTGTCCCTCTTCCTCCACTCGCTACCAATTCATTACTACAAACAGTTGCCCTAGAACCTGAGCTGCAGAACTCAGAAGAATCTCCCAGAACCTGGAAGTGACATCACAAGAGGTGATGACCATAGAGAAGACCATAGAGGTCAGTGAGCCATGAGAAGAAAAATGTTGAAAATAGCTGATGGGCTTTCAGACTCATGAACGGCACTCTCAGTTGGACCCAGAAACTGTTTGGAAGCCTGTGTAGTTCCCACAAGATGAGAGTGGGATGAGAGCATTGACCCAATTGTAGTCCTTCCCACCACTTGCCTTCCCTTTACTGTCATCAATGATCTGGTTATATTACCTCCAAGAAATTTAATTGTGAGCTGACGAAAATAGAGACCAGGAAATATATTGGGGTTATATTATGAGATCAATTAACCTTTTGGGAGTTATTGTAGAGCCAAGGTATCATCTCTAATGCTATAAACGATAGTTTTTAATATAATCTCTTGGGTTTTTTTATTCCATTAGAGTAATTGTTAAGTACATCTAAATGATTATGACAAATAGACCCAGTCCCTGATTTTTACGTGTAAGAAGCTTTGAAGCACCCAGGTCTTAAACATGATGATATACTGCTTTGTTCCTATTTTAAAGTTTATTCTCCCCCATATGCACCGACTCAGCACTTCTCTTACCTCCTGAAAAAATTTACCAAGGTGGACAAAATGTGATAGAAAATGCAATGAGGATCTTACGCATCGATGTGCATTTGTTCACTCCATGCTTGTCATTCTTGCTGTTTGGTCAAATTTTGAATGTGTTGTGTTCTTGGGGTGTGTCTTGCCTATTTCCACTGAAATGCACAATGTAGCAGTTTTGTTCTATCTCAGTGTGAACAAAACATGGAGTCATTCTGTGATTAGGAGTAAGCTCGATTCTCCCGTTGTTCTCGTGTTCCCCATTGTGGCAAATGGGCTGCGGTCTATGAGCTAAAACGTGTGTGTGTGTGTGTGAGTGAGTGAGTGAGAGAGCGAGAGCGAAAAGGTTTTTTACAGTTCCCCCATGTGACTGTGGGGGGGAGGGAATTAACAATCCTAAATATAAATCTTGGCTGATACCCAGTAAAGTTGCAGGGATGATTTTTTTTAATGCTACCAGAGTAGTTTAATGTTCTAGTTTCAAAGCATTGGCCAACCTCGGCTAAATGGTTTGCTACTTAAATAGCATATATTCATAAAGATCAATTAAAAAATAACAGATACAAACACAGGAGGCATTAATACACTGGTGGGTGGAATGGATTTTGAGGCACAAGTTATCTGCATTTCCCCCTCTACCCCCTCCGTAAACCTGCCCACACAGGAGAGGATCAACATAGAGCTTCATAGAGTTCTTGTGAACGCAGCCACTGACTCCAAGGCCATGTCAGAGATACGTGAAGCAGCCCCCTCGGCTGTGCAACCAGCCAGTGAACCCACCAAGGAAATGAGGCACATCCAAGCATTGTTTTACTTCTTCAGAGATATATTTTAGTTGCAAGGGAACACCAATTAGAGCAGTCCAGATAACAGTCCGAGGTTAGAATCACAGCAACAGAGTGTTCAAAGATGGCTAATCAGTTGGGCATTTCGCCCTCTCACAACCCACATAGAAGGCTTCTGCTCACTGCCTTATATCCTACCTTCCAGCCAATCAGCACAGTGCTGAGTCATGGCTAGGTCTTCATTCCTAAATGCAGTACACCACTCAGACACAGGTGCATTCGATCACCTTCCTCGGGCCCTACAGTTTTCCAGAGCAGAAGACACACCAGAGCTGTTTGCCAGAACCAACCCAAAAACCTAACAGTTCTTTCCTTCCCCACTCTCATGGAAAAGCTGGGGTGGGCTTGCCGGTGGGATGGAGATCTAGGAGCCATGCATACACCTTCCATATCAGAGAGTGGTTGGAACATGGCTGTGCACACCACAAGGGCTGGGTGGGGGGGATGTGTGACTTCCATGCTAGCCGCCCACAGCTATTCTTCCGCTGAGGGTGGGTCATGCCCTTACTATTCTTGCTGATTTTTACCTCGACCTTTCAGCTCAGAGGGTGGATTACAATTCCAAGGTAAAATCACACTTAAAAACAAAAGAGGAAAAATGCTAAGAATCTAAAATAACAGAACCACCCTGTACAAACAAGGAAGGGACGTCTGATTCAGCTTGCTTAAATTAGTTCAGCTGGCTAACCTGCATGCATCTGATAAGACCTTTTTTCCTTGTACTACGTAGTCATGGTACAAATCTCCCCGGCACGTCTGTGTTCCCTCCTTGTACATGCATTGTTGAGTTGTTAGGGAGCTGTGTTTGCTTTCGGTTTCGATTCTCCCTTGAGCTGGTAGGAGGAGAAAAAAAAGGTGGAGCTTGTTTGGATCTTGTAGCCAAAGAGGCTCTCCTACCCGGAGGTGGGCAGAGCAGGGAGCTGTGATCATGTCCGACCCTGCTGTGTGCAGTTTCATCACCAAGATCCTTTGTTCCAATGGGGGGTGCCTGGACTACACGACCATCCCTCAATATCTGGACCTATCAGACCACCAGTTGCAGCAAATCCTGCAGGACTCGGGGAAGGAACGGTTTCTGGTGGACCGGCAAGGCACCTCTTGCCAAGTGCTGGCTGTATCTCCAGTGCGGCTGTGCCTGAGAAATGAGTGTGAGGGGTGTGAACGCCTCCACGTTTGCAAGAACTACATGAAGAGTAAATGCTACAGGCCTATTCGTGGCAAGTGGTGAGTGTAAAACGATCGACCAAACAGAGCAGAGCGCAATTATTGTGGGGTTGGTTGTTCAGCTGGCCTATGGGGAATCCTTGAAGGGGGGGGGAAGCTTTCTTTACCCAGCGTGTCATTAGTCTGTGGTGATAGCGGCTGGTCTGGATACCTTTAACAGTGGATTAGACCGATTTGTGGAGGAAAAGTGCATCACAGCTGTGATTGGAATACACATCCTGGTTTTAGAAGTTGGCTACCTCAGAATGCCAGATCATAGACAGTGGCAACAGGATGCTGGGGTCTTGTTCTGTGTGCTCTCTGACGCATTAGTGGGCCATTGTGAAGTACAGGAAGATGGGCCTTCGGCCTGATCCAGAGGGGCTCTTTTTATTTTATGTTTTTATGAGCTTAATGAGAATGGAAGCAGAACCGGGCCAGCAGATTTTGAGAATATGCTTGTAATTTTGTGTCTGTAGCTTTTCACAAGAGAGAATTGTTACAAAATGATGCTGAGGTGGTCTACAGCCTTTGCTGTCCCAAAGAGCATAAACAACTATTGCAGCAAAAAGTTTTGAACTGTCAGAGAAAACATGGGGAAGGGGGCATCTTTTATATTTACAAACAAATTTTATGGAAAATAAAATAAAATATTACGATATCTGATATTGGTTTAGACCCACTGTTGTTTTTCTTGGCATCAACTAATTATTGAAACAGAGAATTAGTGTCTTGTTTTGATCGTTGTGGCTAGAAGTCTATATGTGAAGATTATTTTGCAACATCTGAGTATTATGGAGTGGCTAGAAAACAGTCCAGGTGTAAATTCAGGGCTGTAAAAAAGATTCAAGCGTACAAAAATATTTTTTTAATATTGAAAATCAATTTTTTCTTCTCTTCCCCCTCCCAACACCACAGGCACTAATACCAAGAACTGTTCTAATCAACAATGTTCAGCATTTTTCAATTTCATCACATGGTGCACTGATAAGCCTGTAAAGATTTCAAGGCCCACCATCAGTTTTTTGACAATTGATACAGTGTTGCTAGTAGGGGGCTCCCACCCCCCCAATAGCCCTTCTAATAAATGATTCTCCCCCAAACTCCCACAGCCATTTGCAGCACATGACGGTACCATTTGCATAATGGTACCATTATGGGCCATTTGCAGCACATGACGGTGCTGCTAGTGGTTGAAACTTGCTGTTCTAAATTATCTTTTTAGTTAGACTTTGTCCTCGCTGCCTCTGAATAAACACTGAGCAGAATTTGTGACTAGCAGCAAAATCTCAGCTTGTTGGCACGTTGCCCTTTAAATCCTATTCAGTGGTTGATTCTGACAGCTTTTCTCTCTTTTGGACTGTGCAATAAACTGAGTTTTAGTGTCTGTACCTGAAGCTGAAATCTCAAAATAGGTGAAAACCAAGAGATTGTTTACTAGCGAATTGCCCAGTAAGATAGTGGCTGGTGTATGTGTTTGGCTGCAGTACGTGTTTGCATTTACACGCACGGGTGCACCTCTGCTCCCTCAGGGGTGCCGGTTTGCCTGTTGGGGAGGGGCAGGCCACCTTGTCAGGGTTGGAAATCCGGCATTTCCCTCACCAAACATCCTGTTCCTCCACAGCACTGAATGGTAACTACTCACTTGCAGGCGAGAAAGTAAAGAGATGCACCTGGGAACACTATTGGTATGGAAGCTAAGCCTGTTTCCTGTCCCAGTGTCCTCACCATGGACAGGCTGGATCAGTGGCATAGCTAAGGTGGGTTGGGGGGTCAATTGCCCTGGATCCAATGCCTTGAGGAAGTGGCAAGGAGGTGCCTTTCAGAGGCCACAAAAACAGGAAGTGCCTTTCTAGGACCTCCAGGAGGCCTTCTAACACTGAGGACACAATCCTAACCTGGAGTTAGGCTGACATAGTTAGGCCAGCAAATTTTGGCCAGCACAAGGGCCACCATAAAGTACGTTTGGACCACTCTTGCAGTCAGGGTGGATAGCACGTGTCTGTGTGCTGGCCTCTCTGACTCCAAGAGTGGTCCAAACGTGCTTTTCTGTGTCCTTTGTGATGACCTAACTGTGCCGGCCTAACCTCAGGTTAGGATTGTACTCTTGAGCGTTAAGAATTTATGGGCCCCGGACTCCCGATGTCCTAGCTATGCCACTGGGCTGGATCTTACCTTCATAGCCATACTCCATCACTTGCATAGCTCTATTTTGGTTTCTGTTTCTTGTTTACTCTAGAGCAGTGGTTCCCAAACTGTGGGTTGCAAGCCAATTTCAGGTGGGCCATGAAGCACGTAGGGCAGCCATTTTGTAAATATGGGAAGATGGGACACTGGAAAGGAGGAGCGCTATGCGGTTGTTTTGCTTGTGTCAAATTTGTAAATAGACCATTTTCTTCCTGATTCACTTTGCTATTGGAAAATGACTGAGAAATAACCCAACTTATTGCTGCATTCTCAGGAAAGCAGCAGGCTCTGGCATCACAAGGATGGCACTTCTGGCCATGGTATCACGTCTGGTGGGTCCCGGACAGATGGTCATTGTAAAAAGTGGGTCCTGGTGCTAAAATGTTTGAGAACCACTCTAGAGTATGTTAGGATTTGAGAACTATCGTTGTTTAAACATATGTAATATTCCATGACTGTAAAGATCTCAGGGCAGTAGACACTCCCCCCCCCCCCCAAATCACACAGAGGAGGGGAAGAAGAATCCTTGGACTATATCAACTTTCACCCCACACATACCCTCATAACCATCCATAAGATTGAGTATTGTAGTTTGACTATGATTTTCTCTCCTTCGTCTTTTATCTCAGGGCTTGTAAGTACAACCATGACATTTTCTCAGAAGAAAACCGAAAGGTCTTGAAGAATCACGAACTCTCTGGCCTCAATGAGGATGAATTGCGCGTTCTCCTCCTCCAAAATGACCCTTTTCTCTTACCTGATGTAAGTTATCAAAGCATTACTTGGCTATTGGTTAACTTATTAGTTGGGACCCTTATCACAGGACAACTTCAACTCAGCAAGGGGTTGATTTTTACATTGGTTGAGTCCAAGTGACACAATCTTCTGACACACCTAGCAAGCAAACTTCATTGTTTGCCAGACCAAGTAGGTGAGACTGGGTCATAACAGATCTAGGTGGCTTTGTAGAATCAAGTAAAGGCATTATACCTGTGACTATTGTTGAAAATTCATGTTTTTAAAAAATACAGTCCAATCATGTGTGGGGCTATGCAGTATATAAAGTAACATCACATTATTATAAAAACAAACTCAGTTGTTGTTGGGTGTTGGCGAATTCTGGCTTGTCACCCAAAACGTCATGGCGTGTCACCTTTGACACACGTGGCATAGGTTCGCCATCACTGCCCTAGAGACAGAGCTGCAGAACCTGGCTCCGGGTCGGCCGGAAGCCAGAAGTGACATCACCAGAGGCAAAGACACCAGAAGTGAGTGTGCCATGAGAAGAAAAAACTGCTTTGAAAATCGCTGCCATAGAAGAAGAAACTGAGTTTTCTGGAAGGTTTCTTGCTTTTTGAAAAGGCATTTGTGGGGAAAGGCAGGCAGAGGACTTTGGGCCGAGCAGGAACTCTTACAATTGTAGTGCACTGGGCCCTCATGGATACCAAATTCTGTGGATGACGGGCAGCCCAAACAGGGCTGCCTGAGTGCTGGGGTCAACATGATAGTCCAAAAGCTACCGCTGGGTCCGGGGGCAATCATGCAGCTGCCGGAGGCCCCTTGGGAGAAGAGTGCTCCTTCCCCTGGGTAAGCCTAGAGACTTGCCAATGGGTCTCCTCATGTCTGCATCAGCCATTTTGCTGCCACAAGCGCAAGGTCCTCCGTGTTAGGCTGTGTGGCCCGACATGGAGGATAGGATCTGGTGGCTGAGGTTGCTGCTGGTCCTACCTCCACTCCACCCCTTCCACTGCCCAGTTCTGCCCTCCCCACCTGCCCAGAACGTGCACAAGGTTGGGGACTGGTGAACTCAATGCCCACTGGCCCCGTGTTGCTGCCTCCAGGCGCTGGGCCAGCGTAGGCAGTAAGACATTAACGCCTGCACTGGATGTATCTTATGGCACACTTGCAACACAGGTATCCCTGGTGTGTTTGTACTGTGAGCTCTGGAGGGATCAGGATTAGTCCCTAAACCTGCAATTAGAGGTGTATTTGCAATTTGGGGGAGGGCCCCCCCCAAACCCTCCAAACGTGACTGGAGCCCATGGTCACAAGGAGCGTAGAACGGAGATGAAGATTGACAGGAAAAAGGAAGAGGAAGTTTGCTCTTGGTCTTCTTGGCTGTTTGCCTGTTTGGTTATAAGCTTTTTGCTTATCGCGTTTGTGCAACCTAGATACCTTCATGCGAAAGTAATCCACCTAAACAAAAGTAATGGAGATGCGGCACAACCGTGGAGATAGGGTTCCCCCTTATCCACAGTTTCTGGTATCTGTGGGGGGGGGCAGGAATGTATCCCCTATGGATACTGGGGGCACGTCTGTATTCACTGCAGCTCAGAGCAACGCAGTATTGTTGAAAGGCCCAATGTTATATGTGGTTTGGGTTTTTTTTCCAGGTATGCAGAGTCTACAACAGAGGGGAAGGGAACTGCCCCCAGCAAGATGATTGTCCCAGGCTTCACGTTTGCCACTTCTTTCTCAGAGGAGAGTGTCGGTTTCCCCGATGCAAACGGTCTCACAGCCTTGTGCATCCAACTGCCCAGCAATTGCTCCGTGCAGAAGGGGTGGACGATCAAGTGGCTTCCAATATCCAGAGAATTTGTGAGCACAAAACTGCTGCACTTTGCAAAGAAATACGTCTGCAAAGAGGTGAGCATGTAGATGTATGGACACGTGGAGGGCAGAATGAATTGCCTGCAATTTGGTAGAGAAATGCACCCTTTCGCTTCTGAATCTCTTGACTCTTCTTTTGCATTATTCCTCAGCCTCCAGGCCTGCCGAGAGGGCGAACCCAAATGCTGGGCATCAGAGAGAGTTGAGACGTGAGCAAACTCCTGATAAGTCTACTCTTTTGGACCTTGGCACAAAACCTTTTCCATTAGGTAACTTGAGAATCTCACCACTAGGGAATTCTGTCTTGGCCTGTTTAGTGTGTAGAGGTGTTTCATCTGATTCCTTGCCGCCTGGGTAGCCTTGGTTCTTGGGCACAGTGAAATTGGTGCGGTCGGAAAGCCCAGCAACAGCGGATTAACCTGCTGCACCACCACGTCAATTGCCAAAGATTGTGGCCTGAAGCCCCAAGGACCAAGATGCCACTGGCTTCAGAGTGATTCCATCTAACTGCAGGGGGATGGATGGTTCTGGTTCCTTGGTTTGCTACGTTTAGAGAAGGTGGGCAATATTATTCTGGCTTGCTGGCATTCTTCTATTCAGTCTATGAAGTTACTTGGGAAGCTTCTCACAAAAGTACAGACTGTGCAGAGCCTCCCAGGCCTTCCTCACAGAATGTATTAGCCTTGTTCATAGAGGTTTTGAGCACCATTCTTGTCCACATTCCATTAACAGATGAATTACGTTTAGCAATCCCGGATTCTCCATGGGGCTGCTGTGCTCTCAGTGCTATCCTCAGAAAGCATGGCGAAACTTCTTTGGGGAGTTTTATACAGCTTGTCATAACTAGACATCTTAGTGTCCAATTTCTTTAGTCAGTTGAAGTTGTGAACCGAAAGGTTCTGTTCCATATTGCAATGAAGCCATGGTTTTTGGGCTAACTTTACATTAAGTCAGTCTTGTCCATCTGGGTTTGCATATTCCAAATCTGGAGTGCTCTGGGTTTGTTTGTTTTAATCTGATGCAGAGGGGTGTTTGAAAATGGTGTTATAGCAGATTTTGTGATCTGAAAGGCAGGAAGTGGCGCTATGTGTATTTTTTATCTTGAATGGATTCCTATCTTCAGCTTATCTTGAAGTGGACAGGCTTCTCCCCTCACCTGTGAGGACACAGGGCTGGCCCCAAGAGTGGCGGGATATCCCCATGGGGCCTCCCACTCTTGCCACCACTTCTGGAAGGCCTATTTTGGGTGGTTCTGAGGCAGGGTCAAACAGAAGGGCCCAACATGAAACCATCCACTCGCCCTGCTGACGTACCACCCATGAAGATCCCAGGTACAGCCATGGGAGATCTGCTCACCCCACTGGCATGGCCTCCCCCAAGCTTAGGGCCCAGTGTGATGACATTGGCCACATTGGCTTAAGGCTGACCCTGACAGGAATCTGCTGGATTAGCTCTGTCTCCAGAGTCTGATGGGAAGGAGAACCTATTCGGGGTGTCCTCCTTAGTCCAAAGAGAAGGAGCACTCTTAGAATGTCCAGGGTTCCATTCTCTCTGTTACAGTCACTTCTCTCTTCTCTCTAAAAGCTTTTAATTGTTGACAGGTTGACTGGCTGGGGTGTTATACTTTTATGATCCACTGGGTTTTGGTTTTTTTAAATTTTATTGTTGTGTTTTTAATTTTGTTTGAATATGTTGTTTTAATGTTCTTTTATAGTGTTTTTTTAATGTTAAATTTTATAGTTTTATGTAATGCCGCCTTGAGTGCCTTCGGGCATAAAGGCGGGGTAAAAATATTTTAAATAAATAAATAAAAATAATTAGGCTATATGCCCATCTCCACTCCTGCAACAGGTGGTGGAAGTGACAAACCAGGTGCTGGGGATCAGCACGAATCCAAGCCTGAGAATACAGGTGGTACAAGGATACAGCAAACTCCTGTGAAGCCTCTTCTGGACCTAGGTCTAAGCCCAGGTGAGCTAATCTGGTTGACACCCAGTTGCATACTATTTTTTTAAATTTTGAATGGATTCCTGACTTCAGTTTATCTTGGACTGGAAGGGCTTCTCCCCCACCAGCAGAAACAGGACATTTGCTGGATAAGCTCTGTCTCCAGAGTCTATTGGGAAAGAGTTAACTCAAGTTGGGATGTCCTTCTTAGTCCAAAGGGAAGGAGCGCTCCTAGAAAGTCCAGGGTTCCATTCTCTCTGTTACAGTCACTTCTCTCTTCCCTTAGGCTATATCTCCTTCCCCACTCCTGCAACAAGTGATAGAAGTGACAAACCAGGTGCTGGGGTTCAGCAAGAATCCAAGCCTGAGACTGCAAGAGCTACAATAACAGAAGCTTCTGCAAAGCTTCCTCTGTACCTAGGTGAGCTAATCTGCTTTTTGGCCAAGTGAGTTGTGGGTCTCAGGCAGGACATCTGTATCTCTGCTCCAGTAGCTTTCAACCTTTACAGACTTGGGGTTGAGCTTCAACCCCAACTGCAACACAGGACCCACTTTTAATTCAGCGATTGCCATATTTGTTGCAGGGAACGTCCAAAATTTGGGTTGACATTTACACGTGTGCACACGCACGCACGCACGCACGCACACGCACACACGCACACTGAGAGTGTGTTATGTATGTTATACATATGTGAGTGAATGCTGTTAGCAAGTGATCTTACAATATTTACTGGTGAAGCTTTTTTTGAGTTTTCGGATTTGCAGAAAATCCATCTAGGACTGTCAACAGTCGCCACCGCATCAAATCTTTGTGTTTAACTCTTCTCTCTCTTAGGGGGACTGTGTGGAGCCCTTCCTTTGCTGCATGAGGGCAGTTCTGGAGCACTCTGTGATGATGTCATCACCAAGCTCCAGAGTGCTATGGAGGCAGATGTGCTGGGCTCTGATTTGAGCCACGTGGCCACACAGCTTAACAGGAATGATTACAAGTGTGCCACCATTATAACTCACATGGCTGACTCTAAGAATGCTGGGAAATATTGTTTCGTGGTGATGCTGACTCACTCACTTCGCAGAACTATAGTTCTTCAGGAGAGAAGGAAAGACTGTTAAACCATTTTAAGAGTATACACTGAATTGATTTCTCAATCTCCTTGCCTGTCTTTTTCCTTCCAAAAGATGAGCGTGGCACCCATGATGCAACTGTGGGTCACAACCTGCTCACTGCTCTACATTGGGGGTGGGCAGGCAATCTGTTGGTCAGCAGCTAGTTTTTTCCTTCTCCCTGCTTGTTGTTCAGGCACTCGTAAATAGGGTTGTGTTTGTTTTTGCTAAATACCACATAAAAACACAAAACACCGCCTTGGGGTGGGGGTTACAATATTTGAATAAAAACTCAAAACAATGCCTTTTGGTGTTTAAGATGTTTTCCAAAATTTTAAAATAGATTACTTTTCCAAAGAGAAATAAGACTGTGGCTGCATCTGCTGACACTGTATCACCTGTATCATCTACCTTGTTCCGACTCTTCGCCGCCCCCTGGACCACAGCACACCAGGCCTCCCTGTCCTCCACTACCTTCCTGAGTTCACCCAATTTCATGTTCATTGCTTCGGTGACACTCTCTAACCATCTCATCCTCTGCCGCCCCCTTCTCCTTTTACCTTCAATCTTTCCCAGCATGAGGGTCTTTTCTAAAGAGTCCTCTCTTCTCATGAGGTGGCCAAAGTACTTGAGCTTCAGCTTCAGGATTTGTCCTTCCAGGGAGCCATCAGGCTTGACTTCCTGGAGAATTGACTGATTGGATCTCCTTGCAGTCCAGGGAACTCGCAAGAGTCTTCTCCAACACCATAATTCAAAAGCATCTATTCTTCGGTGCTACACCTTTCGTATGGTCCAGCTCTCACAGCCATACATTGCTACTGGGAAAACCATAGCTTTGACTATGCGAACCTTTGTTGGCGGGATGATGTCTCGGCTTTTTATTAAGTTGTTCGCCATAGCTTTCCTCCCAAGAAGCAAATGTCTTTTAATTTCATGGCTGCAATCACCATCTGTGGTGGTCTTGGAGCCCAGGAAAATAAACTCTGTCACTGCTTCCATTTCTTCCCCTTCTATTTGCTTTTTTTTTTTTTTTTTTAGGGTTACATTTTCTTTTTTTTTTCCATATTATTTTTATTCCATATTCCATATTATATATTTACACTTATTTTATCATGTTCACAATTTTATATAATTAGCTTTCTAATATTCATACACATAATACTTTATTACTAACAATCCATTTTTTCCTTATTTTCCCCATGCATCCCACCCCCCTTAGGGACAAACGACCATTATTCTATAATTTTAACCATGTGCATAATCTTTGGATTTTAACATAAATCATTTTGTTGGCCTCTTCTTCTTTTACCCATTTTATATATATCGATTCCATTTCTTTCTTATCTCTATTTGTTTTTCCTCCCATGTTTTTTCCTGTCCCAAAATTGAAAGTATATCTGACTGAATCCAATTATATAAATATGAATTCCAAATTTCCATATTCCATTTCGTTATATCCTTCCATTCCTTTGCTATTACTGCATGCACCGCCATTATTATTGCTTTCAATAAATCTTTATCTTCTACTTTGTTATCTTCCAATATTCCCGCAAATATTACTTGTCTTGAATTTTCTAACTTAATCTTACATAATACTTCCACTTTTTTTAATATTTGGTGCCAAAAATCTTTTACCTTTGGGCACTCCCACCAAATATGAATATAGTATCCTTTTTCGTTTCCACAATGCCAACAGTTTGGATTATTCCCTTTAAACATATAAGATAGTTGCAACGGGGTTCTATACCATTTTAATATCAATTTCATCTCAAGTTCTCTAAATTTCTCTATTTTTATTTTCCTAATTCCTATTGTCAATCTATCAATTTCTTGTTTTGACAGTTTCACTTCTTTTTCCCACTGCTTTTGTATAATCAATGCCACATTGACTTTACACATTAATGTATATATCTTTTTTGCCATCCCTTTATTATTTTCCTTTTTATTTCTATAAATTTTTTCCAACTCCGTTTCCTCCTTATTTACTGTCAGATGATACTTTCTTTGTTTCAATACAGTATACAAAGAGGTTGCTTGTAACCAATGTTTCTCTCCAACTTCCCTCAACCATTCCTGTAGCGGGTACAACGTCCCCTGCACAGTATACATATCTTTAACAATATAATAACCTTTTCCCTTTATTTTGACCCAAAATTTTTTATCTATATCCATTATTTTTTCATATAAAGATTCAAGTGGGGCCCATTTGGAACCATTTGGTAACCATTTAAATTTATATTTATCCCATATTTTCAACGCTATACGTCTTGGTCCCATGGTATTTTTAATCTCATTTTTAATGTTTGATGTAAATATTCCAAATTTTCCCATTCCCTTATTTACTACATCTTCCCATCTTATCCATTTCTCTTTAACATTACCATCCATTTCCAAAAGCATTCTTAATTGAAATGCTTGATAATAGCTTTCTAAATGTGGAACACCCCATCCCAAATCATCCTGTGTTGAATATATGACCTTCTTTATTGTTCTAGCTCTTTTTTTTCCAAATATCCAATTTTTTATTTCCATATCCCATGCTACAACTTGTTTCCTTGGAATTTCTTCTGGGAGTGTTTGAAAAAGATACAACATTTTAGGTAATATACACATCTTAATTCTATTTGCCAGGAAGTGATGGGAGTAATAATCTACCTAGTACCCTTTTAAAGCATTTAACATAAATAACAATGAGAACTTGGAATGAAAATATAGAATAAAAACACACAACACTGCACTTTGCTATTTTAATCAAGACATTTTTGGGGGGCAGGGAAATCACCAAAAATCCACACCCCTACTCATAAGTCATTGGGCAATGCAGAGAGAGCGTTTCCAAAAGAGCTGGGTAGGGAAATCATTAATTTAGGCCTTTTGCCTTAAGGCATGAAGGGGGGGGGGTGTCTTGTCCATGGACCTGGCAGCCCCTTGGGTAGAGTGGGTGTGTATGTCTAGCAGGGCTCTCTGGGAAATGGTGGATTCCCTGGTTGGACCAGCAGTATAAGCCAACAGACAGAATCGGTGGTGGTGGTGCTGATTTAGTGTGGCTTATTCAGGTTACAGACTTTTCCATCTATAACAGTTCCCAGTTGCATCACTGGCTGGGGGTTAGGCCTTTTAAGAACATAAGGAAAGCCTTGCTGGATCAGGCCAAGTGCTCATCTAGTCCAGCTTTCTGTATCTCACAGTGGCCCACCAGATGCCTCAGGCATCATGCCCGCCAGATAGGTACATCTTGCTGCCACTCCCCTTTTAATGTGAGTTCTTTCTCTGTTGCAGGTACCACCAAGCTGAACCCTCAGGGCAGTGTGTCGACTGAGAACCTGGGATCAGGGCCCAGTGCCAGAGGTATGTCTTGTCGGTGGGTCCAAGAGTTGGGGTGTGGGTCTGGCCTGGCCCATGTCAGTCCCTTTTGTAGCGGCGGTGCAGCTGGTCCCACCTCCAGAGCCCCATTAGGCAAGCTGTGGATCCTGCCCCCCCCCGTGGGGCCTAACTGGCCTGCCAGGAGTGGGTTCTGACCCCCAGGACAGTGTGGTGATTGGCCTGGGGGTGGATGCTGAATGCTCCTCTGGCTGTGGGTCAGAGTGTGGGAGGTGGTCATGGTGGCATCAAAGGCAAGCCCTTTCCGATGCTGGTTCCCCTGTCGGTGGTGGGTCGGCCAGCCGCCAAAATTTTATGCTGGGCCCAGTCCTCTCAAGCATGCCAGTGTGGCCTTGGGCACCCAGAACGCCCCCACTGGCTGTGCTGGAGGCGACGATGGTCTCAAGATGGCCGTCCACCATCACTTGTCCCTCAGAGCAGTCACAAGGGTCAAGGCCTTTAACACACACACACACACACACACTTTTTGTCTCTATCCGCAGAGGAGGAAGGAAAGACATTTGTCCTAGAAGCACAGTAGCATTCAGTGCTTTTTCAACTCTTGTGCAACGAACTCCCATGGCACGCTTGCAGACATTTCGCGGCACACCAGTGTGCCACAGCAGACTGGTTGAAAATAGTGGCGCTAAAGGGAGGAGGGCGGGCACGCTCCAAATTGCCTGTTCCTGCATACTTGATGCTTGGAAATCACCAAGTAGGTGAGGAGAGGTGATCAGAAGTGGAGCGGTCTTCTTTTTTTCCCCTTCCCTGGTGGGGGGAGGGGAAAACTCTTTAGCTCCTTACGACGCTCCATCCTCAGACTGGGTTTTAAAGGAACCCTGTAAGCCCCATTCAAAGACAGGATTCAGGGAAGAAACGGGATGATCTAACTTCCGCGTGTGCTTAGCGAATGGGGTGCTGATCAATATGGCTTGTGCTAGAGGGAAGTGGTGGCAGACTTGGGGTGAAGGGTGCTCCAAATCCACTGCTCCTTCCACCAGCCCCCCCTGACACAAGTTGCATTGCGCGACTTCATTGTTGGGCCCAACCATGGGTCTGTGGCAGACAGGAGGCAACTCTCAATTTGTGACTGGGTTTCCTCCCTCAGTTGCCGTTTGGTGACTTGCCCCAGTTGTGGGATCCCATGTTCCTGTTAATGCCCAAGTGGCTCTTACATTCCTGAGGTCTGCCTGTCTTTGTCCTACCGCCTCTAGCTGTGACTGCCCCTAGCTGCTTTTTGACAGAACAGATGATGTGGCTTCTAAGTGCAAGGCATATGAATAGTCCCTGGAATTGTCTTCTTTTCTCTTCCAGCTGCAAAAGAAGCTGATCTTTATAAACCTCATCGGAGCGCAGAGAAAAAGAAAAGCGACGAGATCTGTTTGTTCTACGTTTGGCAATTCTGCAAGCATAAAAGTGAGTCTTCTCAACAGAGTTGCTCAGGGAAGAGTTCTAATCTGGGCTTGACTTGGAGAAGAGGAGCTCCTTTATTTTTGCCACTTAGGGTGCAATCCTAACCTGTGCTGGAAGAAACAGGCCAACTGACCTGGGCTGCATCCAGCTCCAGCGAAGGGCAGGCTGGGGCACAACTTGGAGTTGGGAACTTATTCCCTTTGCCCTGTGTCGCGTGCCAACCCGCCCTGTGGGGCTACTTGGATTTGCGCCCATTATTTCGCAGGTGCAAATCCAAGCAGCTGTGTAATGCTGGTCAGCCCGGGATTAGAATCTGGCCTAGGTTGGCCCAGGTTGGTCCTGTCCCCTCTCCTAGACCCGATCCACTTCCTGGACTGCCTTTGGTCCACGCTTCCCCTACCTTCTCCCCCACCCAAACACGCCTCCATTCCGCCCTCCCGCCACCCTCTCCCAGGTTAACCCAAACGTACCTTCTCTGGGTGCATGCCCAGCACTGGCCTAGCCTGCTCCTGAGCAGTGGCGAACGTGCTTTACAGCACCCGGGGGATTGTGCTGTTAGTTTACGTTTCTTCCATCCGCCCCCAGAAACAGCCTTTAGTGCAGCAGAATGGAGGCAAAACATTGAAGGATGGCAGGGAGCCAAATCAACTGGAATGGGGGAGGAGTGCAGCTCCCCCTTCCCCTTCCCACAGATGGTGTGATCGCATAGATGGTATGTGATAAATGATACTATTGTTTGCTGCTGGTTTGATTAGATGTTTTGGGTTTTAGTGTAGATTTTATTGTGGTGTGGTATGCGGTTTATGCCTTTTGATACTTTCTGTTACCTCGGGTGCCATCAGGAAACTGAGGGCTGGTTTGACTGGTCAGGGAGATAAGGTTGTAAAACAGCATTGCGGAATTTGCAGTCGCCTTCTGTTGCTTTGTTTGAGCTTTCTGCTTGTCGATTCACGTAACATGTGATCCTTTTTTTTCTTGGGTTTTTTTTTCCCAGATGAGTGCAGCATGATCCACTACCACCTGCCTTATCGATGGCAAATACATTCTGGGATTGAATGGAAAGACTGTGCCAACATGGAAGAAGTTGAAAAAGCTTATTGTGACCCAAATGTTACCAGGTATAAAGCCAGCCTTTCCCAGCCTAAGACTGTTTTTTGTCTTAATTGCACCAATCAAAGCAAAGCTTTGGTTTTGAAGGATCTGGGACTCGTTCTTTACCTAAGAGGTTCTTTACCTAATTCCATGAATGTCGAAATTCATATTTTAGTGTTCTAATTTTTGTACGTGATTTTGTAGCCTTCCCTCTCACTGTCATTTTGGGTGGTTGGGTGCTTGTCAGTGTGAAAGTGAAACTACATTAGGTCATCCAAAAATCAGGGAGCGGTTTCTGCATACCCCCAGGGTTGACCTAGGCCTTAGACATACATCTGCTTGTAAAAAGAAAAAGCAGTTTTTAAAAATCTCCCCCACCAAAACACCCTGCGCTCTTTGAACAGCTATAGAATTGGGAGGGCACAAAGGGTAAGACAATACTGGAATAACCCATTTTGTGGTCCGAAGAAGCTCACATTGGACAACATCCAAAACTAAAACCCCTGTCTTTGCTACTAACTTTTGTTGGTGTGGGAAGGAAGTACTCGCTGCTGAGAAATGAGGTGAACTTCCAATCTCATTCTTCACCAGCCAAGTTTGGTATGGGAAGGCATGAGGACATAGATGTGAAAGACTGCTAATTCCCTAATTAGTCAAGATCAGGGGTCCTCAAACTACGGCCCGCGGGCCAGATCCGGCCCCCCCAAGGTCATTTACCCGGCCCGCATGAGGCCCTAGTCTCTGGGGGGAAAAAACTGTGGGGAAAAAGGAAGCATGCTTTATGCTCTGCCACAGAGAGCAGAATCCGCTGCAGGAAGTGCCCCAGTCACGGCGAGAGAGCAAGAAGAGCCCGCCCACTTTCTTTCCCACCACAATTCAGCACCCCAGCAGCCCTCCTCCTCCTCCCTTATCCAATGGCAGGGGTGGAGCCAGCCACTTGAAACGCTCCTCTTCCTTCCCACGCGGCCAAGTGGTTCGTCGTGATGTGCGTGTGCGGCTCGCGACCTCTTTGCTTCTCTGCTTCCGCAATAATGCAGTGTCCTCTTTGGCCGTGAGGCAGCGGCGCTGGTGGTGGCGGTGGCACCGGGAGCTGGGGGATGGAGCAGCTGCCGCCGTAACTGCAGGAGTCGCTGGGTTGTCTCTGCGTAGAGGGCGGGGGAAGCGTATCGGCCGCAGGCACTTACTACAGCCGGCCAACCCGCTTCCCCCGCCCTGTTATGCGGAGAGCCTCCAGGGCCCAGAACCCCCTGTGGAAGCCCCCTCGCCCTTCCACCCCTCCGCAATCCCGCACGCCTCCTTTGCTGGCTTCCTTCCTCCTGCGAGTGCCTGTTTTCTAAGGCCTTGCTCGCTCCTGCCCCTTCCCCCGTCAGCTGTCCTGGTCCCCCCATCTCTCCCAGCTGGTGGCTGACACGCTTTCCCCACCCTGCTACGTGGAGAGCCTCCCTCCCCCCGTGGAAGCCCCATTGCCCTCCCACCCCCTCCCTCACCCCGCACACCTTTTTGCTGGCTTCCCTCCTCCAGTGAGTGCCTTCTCTTCTCCCCCTCTTCTCTGCCCTTCCCCAAGTGTTGTCTTCTCCCCATGGTTTGCTCCACTGTTGCCCTCTCCCCAGTTTTGTTCCCCTACCACTGATCTCTGTATTTTTAAAAACTTCTGGGGCAGCTTGGACAAGCTAGTGGTGGAGCAGGGTGAAATGATGCCTGTGGGCCCACTGCTGCTGTTCATGGTGAGAACTTGTGGGCAGCTATGAAGGAGGCACAGTGGTGTGGCCCAGAAAGTAGACTCCATAGCGGTTTTTTTTTTGTACTAGAAATGAGATATGTGCTGTGTGCATAGGAATTTGTTCATATTTTTTTCAAACAATAGTACGGCCCCCCAACAGTCTGAGGGACAGTGAACTGCCCCCCCCTGTTTAAAAGGTTTGAAGACCCCTGGTCAAGATACTGTATATATAACCCCTGCTAATTGGGCAAAAGGCACTTTTTCAAATGGTGTTCCTCTTACATTTTGCAGGGGGAGAATAATTGTCCCTCCTCACCCCTGCACAGTGTCTTTTCTAGTGGCTGTTGCTGGTGGTGTTCTGCATTTTTTTAGATTGTGAGCCTTTGGGGACAGGGAGACATTTAACAGTATTATTATTTGCCTGTAAACCACTTTGTGTTGAAAAGAGGTATATACAGTAAATACTATTTGATTGATATATGTAAGGTATATATTAGTAAAGTTATATATGTACAGGTGTACCCCAGTATCCACTGATTCAATATCCACAGTTTCAGTTATCCACAGATACTGGGACACCTATTAAAAAGATAGGGGAACATCCCATTTTTAACAAGGTTAAAACAAATTGTGTAATGCTCCCCTATCTTTAAAAAGGGACATGATGGCGCTGCAGGTTAAACCACTGAGCTGTTGAGCTTGCTGACCGGAAGGTTGGCAGTTCGAGACCACGCGACGGAGTGAACTCCTGTCGCTTGTCCCAGCTCCTGCCAGCCTAGCAGTTCGAAAGCATGTAAAAATGTGAGTACCATTTCGGTGGGAAGGTAACAGCATTCCGTGTGCCTTGGCGTATAGTCATGCCGGCCACATGACCATGGAAACTTGTCCTCGGACAAATGCTGGCTCTTCGGCTTAGAAACAGAGATGAGCACCGCCCCCTACAGTCGGTCACGACTAGACCATTCGGTCGTGGGGAAACCTTTACTTTTTTTATCTTTAAAAAGGCATTCCCAGTATCCATGGTTTCAAGTACCCATGAGTGGAACAGAATTCTAGTGAATACCACAAAATTTTGTGTAGTGAGCCACAAAAATGATTACTGGGCTGTGGCACCTCCCATACGAGGAAAGGCTATGGAACTCTTCAGTCTAGAAAGAAGGCACCTGGGGCAGGGTGATATGATTGAGAAATAAAAAGTTATGCATGGAGTGGATAGATGGAAGTTGTTTTCCCCCTTGCACGATACCAGAATCAGGGCACATCCACTGCAATTGACTGGTGGGAGAATTACAACCAATGAAAGGAAATATTACTTTGCCTGGTGCATATTAATATGTGGAACTCCTTGCCACAGGATGTGGTGGCGGCACCTGGCCTTTTAAAGACAGATTTATGGAGGAAATGTTCATCACAGGTTACGAGTCATGACAACTGGTGTGCAACCTCTGGGTTTTAGAGGTAGCCTATCAATGAATGCAAAGAAGTGACAACAGGATGCCAGGTATCCTGTTGCCTTAAGTGTTCTCAGAGGCATCTGATGGGCCAGTGTGAGATCCAGGAATCTGGACTAGATGGGCCCTTGGCTTGATCCAGCAGGGCTCTTGTGTATATTCAGTATCCATATTCAGTTGTGCACTCAGCAGTGTGTCCTCCCATTTTTCCCTTAGTTTTCCAACTCTGAACATCAACTTCAAGACCATGTTCTCTTACGTTAGTCCAGTTCGACGGCTGTCCACACCGTCCTCTATCACAAAACCTGCTAAATTTGTAATGACAACAAAATGGCTTTGGTACTGGAAGAACGACCAGGGTCAATGGATTGAATATGGGAAACCGGTCAGTATGCTGTTCTAGTCGCTGGTACCCTGGGGGATGCTTGCTGTGGGGATGTTGGGCCTGTTGGGATAGTGCCTTCTGGGGAGAAAAATCTTAAGCCCAGGAAGAGGCTCAGGTTATCTCACACATACACCCATGGAGAAAACAGGGTATCTCGTGAATCTCTGTACCAAAAACAGCTGTGCTCTCCAGGCACCCTAGAAATATAGGTCCAAATAGCCCTACATCGAAAAGCATATCCTGTCCTGAATATGTTGGAAGTCGAGGAAGAATTGAGAGGACAAGCAGGCAACTGAGGATCTTCTTTAATCTTCTTTTAGCATCATAACTGGACCCTCCAAGAGTAGAAGAACCCTTAATTTACTCTGCTGTGTTTAGCCCCTTTTTAAATCTCTTACAATGCCAGAAGGACCGCAGAGCATTTACGCTTGCTAAGTGCAACATGATGTTGTCAGCAGTCCTATACAGCAGGTTTAAAGGGATCCCCTATTTTGAGAGACACTGTTTGTGTCAATTTGGATGAGGGTCAAAACTCTACTACATAGGATCCTATACTGTCCATGGTACCGAGACTTACGTCTACAATATCTGGACTTGATATTGACAAAGATGGGTAGTTGGTCTGACAAAGATGAAATAGGACGCATTTCATCATTGTTAAGATGCTACACGTGTTGCAGGACCCACTGCGGATACCAGTTTCTGCAGATAATGAGATCCGTGGGGATACTGAAATCTGCAGACGTTGACCCTGCAGATAAGGAGGGCCCACAGTACTTCTAGAAAGGGGAGGGTCTTGTGGTTTTGTTTGTTTTTTGAACTTATTCTCCTGTAAGCGGTATATAAATACTAGTGATTGATTCTGTTTTTGTTCAATCAGGATTGCACCAAAAGGGCATGTGGGGAGGGGAGACTGAACAGTGTGTGTTAACTATTGGGACCTATATGATCTTTTCAGGGTGCAATCCTAACCTGGAGTTGGGCTGGCACAAGTCCCTTGTGCTGACCCAGGAATGCTGCAAATGTGCCCTAAAGTATGTTTGCACCACTCTTGGTGTTAAGGGAGTCTGACGCACAAACCTGTGCAACCCTCCCTCCCTGACTCCAAGAGTGGTCCAAACATGCTTTACGGTGTGTTTGTGACACTCCTTGGCTGGCACAAGGGACTTGTGCCGGCCTAACTCCAGGTTAGGATTTTGCCCGTCGTGTGATCATCTGCAATACAATTTCTTGTGAGCAGAATGAATTTCTAGAACATGTGCCAATTTGAATTGGGAACATCAAAAAGAGGCGTGAATTGCCACAATACAATGTTACTGATGCATTGCCCATGATGGAAGCATCTTAGGCAAACTGTTAGAAGATATTCATCAGCATAACTGACCTTTTTAGTAGTAAGGATCTGGTCAGTTCCATCCACCCCTGAGAATATCACTTTGAAATTATTGCCGGGGAGTGTGTTTGTATTAATGAAGCATCTGTCATGGAGGTCATGATCTTGGATAGCCATACATTTGGGTCCAGGAACTTTTAGAATTGGCAAGTAGGGTTTGAAATCAATCAAACCATTCTCAAAGTGCCCCTACATAGTAAGGGATTGTCCTGCCCATGCAAGTTTAAGAACCCAATTACTTGAACCCTTTCTTTCTTCCCGCTTTGCTGCCTTTCCTAACTCTTTTGTTATTCTTCTTAGTGATTATTCGTCGGACATTACGTATTTGGTGGCGGAATTTTTATTAGCAGTATCCAAATCTAAACCCAAAACTTAAACCATCTCTCTTACCTCAAAGCCGAAACTTTTTTTCCCCCCACTTATACCTACCTTTTTGTTTGTATGTGTTATGCCAATAAAGGTTTCTAAAATCTAAATCTAGTAAGGGATTGTTAGTTTGAGCATTCCTTCTCTGAAAATCCAAAATGGGAGGGTGAATCAAGCTTTCTTCAGTTCTGGATTCGCGGATTTACTGTTCCGTGGACTTCAGGTTCAGCATGGTGTGTTATATTTAATTCAAGAATGGAAAAGAAAATCAGAACTGTACTGGCACAGCTATTTTTAACTCTTTTCATCTCACAGCACGCGGGCAAGGTGCTAAAATCATCCAGGCACACCATCAGCTTTTTGACAATTGATGAGGCATGCCCCACTGCCAGCCAGGGGCTTAAATCCCGCAGTGGCAGTACAGTGGTTGAAAATGGCTGTTCTACCAACTTCTGTGTGAGTTGACTTGTCATTCTTTCACATTTCCTGTTTCCTAGGATGGACAGCGTCCAGGCTCCAATTTAAATTCGGATGATCTGGAAAATGTATTCCTAGCAGATCCAAAAGGTTCCATCCAATTCCAAGCAGGCTCACAGAATTATGAGATTAATTTCAAAGGTACAGTACCCATTTTCCACAATAGGCTGTTGTAGAAGTAAAAGGGACTCAAATAGATGACTAGAGAAGCACTGATCTCCCCACCCCACATGTGATCTCCCCACATGTGCACCAAGCAAGAGCCCCTAAGCAACTCCAGCTTCCCCCCACCCCCAAGCATATTTCCAGCACACATGTGCCCTGGGGTCCACAGTCATGAAACTCAATCACACTAGCACTGTTTTAAAAAGAATTAGAGCAGTATCACAAAATGGAATAAATCAGTATCGACTCAAGACTTTCTCTCGGAAACAACATTTTAAAAAAATCCCATCTGTGATGTCACAGTTTTGATGGGGGTTTCCTTCCAAATTTTAAGGCTCTTTTTTCCCTTCTTATAAGCTATTTGTATAATTTTATGAAAAGCTCAAATATTATGCAACACTGAACTTGTTTGGGTGCAAGATGTGCACATTCTGGTGTTGAAGTGCGGCCTTTGGCATGCCGAACTGGCTGCAGATTGTGCAAAGGGCTGCTGCATGCATTTTTCCTTCCACTGCATGCTTTTTCTGAAGACTCTTCCCTCTAAGAAGTTGGAAGTGAGAGCCAGTCTTACTGGGCGTGATCCTTTCTTTCCACTGCAGGTTTTTTCAGACTTAGGCTGTGCCTCTCTTATTTTTAGCTTGGAAATCCCTGCTATCTCTGTTGAGCAAGGGTGATTGGTGTCGCCCTCGCCCTCCAGAGTAATGTGGCCTCCTTTCGACATCCTTATCATTTCTGCTAAAAATCCGAGCGTGAGAGTAAACTTTTAAGGCCTGCCTGCTCGGCTTCATGGCAATGAGCTAATTGTCTGTGCTATAAAGCTCAGAGAGTGCTTTTGTGGAATCTTGCTGAAGTATGTACGGTCAAAGTTCTCCCCAAAGACTTGCTTCACTCCTCCGCTCATCTTTTTGTGGCAGAATTCAGTGGCTCATCTTCTTGGTGGTGTTAGAAGGTGGGCACATGCAGTCAATTCTCTTTATATGTGAATTTGCTTATGTATAAAATTGCTGCCTACCTCATTATCTGAGACTCTGTCCTTGTTATCCATTATGCAGAGATCACCTAGAGGTGGCATGGGCCTTCAGAAGGGCACCTGTGACCAGTGCTGACCCCTTTAAAATGGCTGGCAGAAGCATCTGCCAGCCATTGTTTAAGGAGTCCATGCTGGTTGTAGGTGTCATTCTGAAGATTTTTGCAGCCTCTGGAAGGTCTCTGTAGCATTCAGAGATCTTTTGGCACTTCCTGCTGCACTTTGCTGGCTTCCTGAGGGTCTCGGCTAGATTCTTCTGATGGTAAATAAGGTACCCCATACACCTAATCCTTTTAACTTCTGCTGCGTGCTTTTTCTAAAGCCTCTTCCCTCAAAGAATTTGGAAGCAAAAGCTAGTCTAATTGGGTGTATCTGGGGAAACACCCAATTCATTATATGTGCATTTGCTATTGCTATCTGTGAGATAGATTTCCTTCCTCTAGGGGTCTCCAAACCCTGGCCCAGAGGCCAGATGTGGCATGTGGCAAGCCTCTATCCAGCTCGCAGCAAGACTTTGGTCTCCTAAGAGCCTCTGGCTCTCCTGACCTTGCAGGCATGGGGTGCACCCTCCAAGCTGTGCTATGGTTGTGTGCAGAGGGTATTTTGAGGTATTCCACACGCAGCCTCCCCGGCCCTCAGAAGTCTGAAAATAGTCACTTCCTGGTTTTCCCAAATACCAAGCCCTCTGAAGTTCTGACACAGCTTTCTGAGGGTCTGGGAGGTTTCCCTGGCCCTTAAGACATGCTGTGCATGTTTCCTGTGGTTTGCTGGTTCTGAGATACTTACTCCAGCTCATTTAAGTCTTTGAGCCCATTCATTCATTCATTCATTCATTCATTCATTCATTCATTCATTCATTCATTCAAGTTTTGTCTTTAATGTATCTATTTAAATTTTATCTTTGTATTTTTATTTATTTATTCTGGCCCTCGATACTGTGCCAAATATTTGATGCAACTCTCCAGCTAAAAAGTTTGGAAACCCCTGCTCTATAGTGAGGAATTACTTGTGTTTGCTGCACCACTTACACTGGCTACCTGCGTGCTTCTGAGTCCAGTTCATGGTGCTGGAGTTTAACCTTTAGAACCTTGGATCACCTGGGATTTTGGTATTGTCTGTTCTTGCCTGGGGCCATCTCTGTCCATGTGAGCTCACTCACACATTGGGTAAGGTGAAGGCATTTGATGCTGTTTCCAACCCTGGCAGGCTTGGAGAACAAGGAAGGGGGAGACGGGTTCCAAGGCTTTTTAGCCCTAGCTTCCCCAATAAGGAATACTTTCCCTCTTCCTTGTCTTGCTACTCTTGTTAACGGTTTTTGTTTTCTCATTATTATTTTTTAGCGAAGGAATGTTACTCTGATGTTTTTGTTAATGTATGATGATGTTGCAATTTTAAAGTCCATCTGATTTTGTATCTTTTGCTGTTCGTGTACAGCCTTGAGCTATTTAAATATAGCTATTTATAGCGCTCTTATTTGCTATATTTGAATATATAACTTTGGGCTAATTTAAATATATTTTTAAATTCAATACTAAGTGATCCAGCATGACTCTTTAAGAGTGACCAGGATTGCCCTCTTGAGCAAGGAAGCTGTAAAGGTGGCACAGGAAACCATTTCATGTATTCCAGAATTCCCTTGTAGATGTAAGATATTTTTAACACTAAAGTTGGTTTTTGGTGACCAAAGAGGATCCTCTGTTTGTGGTATAAAAGAAAGAAGTTGGTTTGTGCTATCTGACTGCTACATAAAAAGATTTTTTTCTTTTTTCAAGATATGACTCAGACAAACATGCACTTCCTGACTCAGAGAGAGCTTCGGAGGCGCCCCAAGTTCGTGTCCACTGAAGACGTGAAGAATAAAAAAGGGTATGATGTCTTGTCAGCAAATTAGTTTGGTTTTGCTTGCTCTCTTCCCACTGCAAGCCAACCAGCAGAGGGCACCAATAGCCATACAACTGGTCCTTCTCTCTTAAGTAGCTACCCATCGCCACCTGCTGGGCGTTGCTAGTTACTGCATCCAAGTTTTATCATTATCTTCCTGGACAACCTTCCTTAAAGGAGCTCTGATCAATTATTTGCAGTCAAGGTATTTGTAAAGACAATGCCCTTGAGAAAAATCTGTGTTCTGATGCAGTCCTGATCCTTCTGGTTTTATCCAGACTGTGGTGGTGGTTTCCAGAATGGAATTACCTGCAATTTCCTCTGTCCAGCAGCCTCAGTGGCTTAAAGAACAGGGGGCAAGTGGATGACCTCCCAGTGTCCAGTTTTTTTAGTATTGTTGAATACTGGGGGCAGCCTGATCCTATTCTACGTCCCCCCCCCTTGCAGCCAATAGAGGAATGCCAAAATGTCTCCTGCTTCATCCTGCAAGGGGGGGAGCAGTTGCAGTGGTTTCCGCAACATTTTTTGCCTTACTGGGGTAAACCTCTGCAGCCCAGGAGGGTCCGCTTAGACCTGTGCTAGGAAATTCCCTGGCTGAGTGGATTGTGTGGACCCGTGCTGCGGATTGGGTCCGGGACAGGGGCGAGGATTCCACCCTACTAGCCTTGGTAAGTCCAGGAGGATTTGTGCAGAAAGACTCTGGTCTTCCCCCCTTGTGCTTTGCCCCCCCCCTCCTCTGTGCTTTGGCAGTGCGGGACTCCGCACATTGTTGGAGTGCCTTTTGCAACAGCCATAAGGCAGACAGCGCCGGTGGAATGTGCGTTACGCCAGCACTGCAGCTTACTAAGGTTAGGCTGTGGGTTTGGAAGGGGCCTGAATTCAAGAAGTTTGATAAACATGTGGCATTAAAGCAGGTGGCCGGTTGTTACTAGGAAAGCAGAACGCCACATCTGGAGAAGAGCAGACTTCTTTTTTTTCTTTTTGCCAGTAATCTCAAATGTGGAATTCAGTGCAAGCACTAACTGCAAAAGCAGTGTGCAGAATTGCAGTTGAACTAGCAGAGTGGGAAGTTGTGTGGCTGTTAGAAAGGACGAGCAGTTGAGCACAGTTTCACCCATGGGTTTCTTTCTTTTTTTTTTTTTTGTGGAAACAGCCATACGGACCACACTTCAGCAGCTGCTCCAGAACTGAACTATCCGAAGGAGTGGGATAAGTCTGCACTCCCTGAAATTGGGTACAAGGTAATGGGTTTGCCTGTGTTTATTGCAGTAAGGCTGGAATTCCTCCTAACTCGACTCTTTTGTATGCAGCTCAGTTGAAGGGTCTGAAAATACCACCCGTGTCCAGTGAGACTATTTGAATACTGTTTTCCTGAACACTGTTTACAGTGTGGTGTGTAGTGACTAGAGAGCTGGTCTGTGGCCTGAACCGTGATGCTCCCGGGTGATCTAAAACAAATCCCTGCCTCTTGCCCTAATCTGTCACACGTCTGCATAAGAGAGAAGGGGGCACCTGCTTTTACTATGCATCTAAAATAACATGTGATGCAGGTCTTCCGTGCAGGGGCCAACTATGCAATGGCTTGAATTGTCAGATGTGCGTTCCCCCCCCCCTTGTTAAAAGATATTGTAAGCTGGCTCTTTCACATGCAAGTCACCCTGTGAAACACCTGAGCTGCGCAGGCATCAGATGTGTGGTTGTGGGCATGTGTCTTCTACTCTATGAATGTCACACCACTGAGCCTGAAAGAGAGAAAGATGTTGCATTGTTCTGATTGTTATTAACTAAGGGTGCAATCCTAACCAACTTTCCATCACTGACATAGCTGTGCCAATAGGGCCTGTACTGTACTGTACTACCGGATGGCAGTGGAATAGTAGTGACAGAGGCGTCCTAAAGGTCAGGGAATGTTTGTTCCTTTATCTTGGAGCTGCATTCCCCTTACCTTTGTGCTGGACAGTTGGTTAGGATTGCGCCCTAAGTCTCAGCTGTCCAGTTTGAATATTTTTGGAAATTACCTAGCTTTTCTATTTTCGTTTTTGGTACTCTAAATCCACATTGAATGCACAGTGTGCTGGTCATGGGTGCCAATTAATCCAGCATGTTTTTGGCATCCTGGGTTTCAGGCGATTGAAATCAGCAAAACGTCTCCTGAATATGCGAAAATTGAGAAACTGTTTCAAAAGACAATGAGCACCTACGTCATCCAGAGACTCCGGAGGATTCAGAACCCCTCCCTGTGGCAAGTCTTCCAGTGGTTTGTATCCATTTTTGTAACATTGCCTCAGCGAGTTTAAACAAGAAGATTCTGGGCGCCAGTTTAGAGGTGACCCAGGAAAGGCACACACAGAATCTCCATGTGGCGCATTGCAGGTTCTTGGAAAAACAGCCTCCAGTGCTGTGATCAGGAATGGAAAGGGTGCGTGCATGTGCGCATGCGCGCTTCTCCCATCCTGCTGCCTGCCCACTCCAAAAATTAACAGCATTCCAATCTATGGTTTGTTGGTTTGTTTTGAGAAACTGAGTGCCCTTGCCTTTCTTTTTCCCGAATGAGGAGAAAAACCACTTCTCAAATGGCAAACTCCTGCTGCAGGTTGTTTTGTGCATCTCCAGCCCAGTGTCCAGTTTGGCCAATAACCCTCTCCCTCTATGGCAATGGTTCTCAAACGATTTAGCACCAGGACCCACTTTTTAGAATGACAATCTGGGACTCACCAGAAGTGATGTCATGGCCGGAAGTGCTGTCATTGTGAGGCCAGAGCCTGCTGCTTTCCTGAGAATGCAGCAGTAAGTTGGGTGATTTCTCAGCCGTTTTTCAATAGCAAAGTGAATTGGAAAGAAAACAGCCTATTTACAACCTGGACACAAGCAAAACAACCACACAGCCCTTTCCAGCGTCCCATCTTCCCATATTTTGAATATGTCTACTCTAGGTGCCTTGTGACCCACCTTAGTTCTGCCAGCATGTAGTGCCATAAGATTGCGCTGTAAGACTAGGAAAGTAAAAACTCTTATTGCCCATATACCTGATTTACCAGTAGGATGTGCTTCTCACTAGTAAAAAGATTTTTCTGCTGTGCTGAGATCCACTGTGACTTTTGGTTTGATCATAAGCTCAATTTCAGTTGCCCCTTTCTCTTTTTCAAGCAGTTCTTCCTGTTGTGAAACTAGCTAAGAGGGACCAGCAGAAATCCTTTCTCTAAAGTCCTTAGCAACAATTTTCAATGGTTTTCATCTCACGGCAGACTCTTTGGCCTTGGACTGGTATCACGACACTTTTGTCTTCCAGGAGATTCTTCCGGGTTCTGCAGCTTTGTTTCTGGGGCAACTGTCTGTAGTAGCAAGTTTTGTCCTTCCTTCTCTGCTGGCTCCACCTCCTCTCTCCGCTGTGTCATTCGTTACTACAGGCAGTTGCCCTTGAAATAGAGCCGTAGAACCTGAAAGCAGTTTTTCAGTGATTTTCAACTGCTGTGCTCTAAACTTCTGTGGCACACCTGTGGCCCTTCCACGGCACACCAAATCGCTGGTCTAGAGGAATGCTGACAGAATGAAGTGCATGAGTTGAAAGGCTCCGTGTATCGGGGTTGAGAATGTCTGGGTGTTTATTTCTCACATTTTGTTTCATACCAGGCAAAAGGACCAGATGAAGAAGAAAAATGGAGGAAGGGATGTTGATGAGAGGCTCCTGTTCCATGGAACTAGTTCTTCTGTCTTGGTAGCCATCTGTAATGACAACTTTGACTGGAGAATCTGCGGCACCAACGGAACAGTCTTTGGGAAAGGTACACAAGCTGTCTTAATGAGACACGCCCTTTTAAAAAACAAAATGGTGTCCAGGGAAGAAGAGGAGTTATGTAGGCAACTAGTCTGAAATGTTGAAGATTATTTTCTAATGTACAAGTGGGAGTAGCTACCAAGGATATTTCCTCAGATGTTTCTAGGTGTCCCTATGTGAGTGTGAAATCGCTAGTTGGGTTTCTGCAAGTCTCAATTAGTAGGAGGGGGAAGAATAGTCCATCTACTCATGTCTCTGACACACACACACACACACACACACACACACACACACACACGAGCAAAATGATAGTGTGTGGGTTTGGGGAGAAATGGACTGCTTGGTCACCTGCTTGCGTGGTACGAGGGGAACACCTACAGGGACTGTACCTATGGTGCCTCAGAGTCATTCATTCAGCCAGACTGCATATCACTTTGGGTTTTTCTCTTTACAGTCAAATTGTACCCAGTGCCAGTCCATGCGGTACTCAACTTGGGGCCAGGGACTCGAAGCGACTTGAGTCCCTGTCTCTTTAGTGTGTGTGTGTTTGTGTGTGTGTGTGTGTGTGTGTGTGTGTGTGGCTTTTTTTTTCTTTGCTGCTTCTGCATTGTGCCAAGACATTTGTGGGTGATCCACAAGCATGACTCGAAATGACTTGTGACTTGAAATTTTTTTCACACATGAAGTCGTGAAGACTGCTAGCTATCACTTGCGAGTCAAGTGGTCAATGTCTCTCAACTTGAGCTTAGTGACTGAAGCCCTGTAGTTTAGCTAGTATGGTTATCTTCTTTGGTTATTTTCTTTGCTGCCTTATTGCTGGCTATTGTATGCAGTCTTTCTGTGAAATTTGTCCTATGAAAACCCTAGGGTAGCGTGGAAGATTGCTCAGATTGAGCCCCTTACCTTAGGATACATGCAAGTGTGCATGTTATCTTGACCATGAACTATGAAGTTGCCTCAAGGGACCTGGAGGGTTTGGGGAAATGCCTGAAGATTGACTGGTTTTATCCTCTCCTCTTTGGTGTTCTGTTGCTGAGCTTCCAAGTAAGCAGAGAGGCACAGAGGGGAAGAGAGAGGATTGTCAACAGGCACTTGTGGATTTAACAGGAGACTGTGCTGCTTGGGGAGCTGGGATGTGTTAAGTGTCCTGGGGGCTTGTAGACACTTAAGGTGATTGGCCCCTTGGCAGAAAGATGTGACACTTCTCAAAAGGAAAAGGTCATTAGGTGACACCAAAAGGACTCATAGGAGGAGGGAGCCATTTAATTTTTGAAACTTGTGTGCAATTGTACATGAAGTGTTGTTGGAATGGTTATTTTCTGCTCCTTCCTAGGAAGCTACTTTGCCAGAGATGCCCAGTATTCCCACAGCTACTGCCAGGGCAATGCAAAGACGAAGACAATGTTCGTGGCTCAGGTTTTGGTTGGCGATTTCGTCACCGGGCACGCATCCTATGCTCGCCCCCCCCGCAAGAGCCCCTGGCTTGATCAACGGTTATTACGACAGCTGTGTGGACAAACTTTTAGACCCATCTATTTTTGTCATCTTTGAGAAGCATCAGATTTATCCTGCTTATATGATTGAGTACGCTGAAGAAGAAAAGAAATGTATCATAGCGTAGAGAATGGGAAAGGTCTGTTCCTCTATGTCAGATTTGCTCACTTGAGGCTTTTGTAATGAATTGCAGGAGGGAAGCAATATATGACTTCCACATGAGTAAGAAACGTTGAATCATGACGCTTGAAAGCCATTTTAACACATTTAAAACGCTTCAAAGAAATAGACAAGCTTGTTCACTGGGCAAAGAGGGGGGACACATGGAGGGTAGTGGCTGAGATTCGTCTTTTAATCACTGCTGTTGAGGAGATTCTACGCCTATTCTACATCTATCAATAGAAATGTTAGTTTCCACTATAGAAAGGATAATTGATAATCCATAGTGGTAAATGGAAGAGTAGAACTCACACTATTTTGTCGCCTATGCAACATTTCCTATTTCAAGGGCAAATCAGGAGTCCCTTGAATAGTTAACGTATTACGATTTTTAACGGATGGGTGTTTAATCCATCAAATGAGGTAGGGCAGGTAAACGGCTCTGTCCGTTTTATGTCCTACTAGACGGATATTAATCTTCGTTGTGTTAGGTTGTGTTCGGAATGGTTGTATCAAAAGATTCTTCTACTCATTCTGAATCGGTACTTTTTTTTCTTGCACAAAGGCTGGCTGTTTCTGATTATTTGTACGCTGCGGAAATCAGTGCTATTGGAACTGCAGCAAAGTTCTCTCTTTTGGTTCTGTGAAACAGCATAGTCATGTCTGTAGTTATATGCAGTTAGACAGGAAAGGTAGTGCTCTGTGACGTGACTAGAGCTGAAGCTTTTTGGCCTTGAACGGCTTGGTGCAAGTGTTCTGCCATGGAACTGCAGTAAGCAATCTTGATCGAATGCACAAAGGCTATGTTCTTGGTTTTGGGATGTTTTCAGATATATTACGCACCTGATAGATTTCCTAAATTCAGTTGCTCAGTCTCCAAGCCTATATAGATAGAAATTGTCAATCTGGGTAATTATGCTAGCAAGATATTTAAATATTTTTAGCAAGACTTAATACTTTTTAGGAAATGTTTTTATGAATACTGTGTTTGTAGGGATCCTACACTCCCCCCTTTCAGCTTTTCACATATTTAGAGTGCTATGGTGTACTAGAATTACAAGGATTTTTTTTGTAATTTGGCGAGTTACTGTTTTGGAAAACCGTTTGGAAATAATAAACACAAAGTTAGCATGTGTCCTTGTGTTTTACTTGCTCCGCAAAAATCTCACATGCAGAAAAATGTGTTCTACTTCCCCCCCTTGTTTTAAATCTTATTTTGAAGTGTCTGGCACTTTGAACTTGGCTAAAATCAAGGCTATCTTCTCAGTGAAGCATGGGGGGGAAGCTAATGAGAAATAAAGGCTTTCGTTAAAAAAAACAGGTTTCTAGCCCTTTTGAGTTAAAAGGCATTTCTGAAAGTGGTGTGAGCCATGCCTTCTGAAATCTCAAACCAGAGGGAACTTGGCTGACTAACAGCATAAGCCTATCCAGGTTTATTCAAAAGCAAGTCCCACTGTGTTCAGTGGGGCTTACTCCCAGGAAAGTTATGCAGAATTGTGGCCAGAGGCTGCAATCTTATGCTCACTTAACTGAGGGCAAGCCCCACTGAACACAGTGGGACTTACTTCTGGGTAAACATGTATAGGATTCAACTGCAAAACTGGTGGGGCTTAAATGTGGACATGCTAGACTCTGCCTGTCTTCTGGCCCCATCTCAGACTACTAAACTATGCAAAATTTCAGAAATGCAAAATGTTGCAGATTTGTATAATTTTGTTCTGTTTGCACTGAGTATGTACAGCCCACCAGATGCCTCAGAGAGCACACACAAGATGCCTGCATCCTGTTACCCCTCCACTGCATCTGGCACGTCAAGGTAGCCTACTCCTAAAATAAAGAAGGTTGCATCACCCATCCGGGTCTGCCCTATCCCCTTTTAAAGGTACCTAGGCCAGATGTCATCACCACCTCTTGTGGCAAAGAGTTCCATAGCTTAATTATGGCTGGGTAAAAAATTATTTCCTTTTATCTGTTCTAACTCTCCCAACACTCACATTTCAGTATAGTAGATGTCCTCTGGTTCTGGTGTTGAGAGAGGGAAAAGGACATCCCTCTATCCAACCCCTGCATAATGTTGTACATCTCAATCATGTTCCCATTCAGGGGACTTTACTTCCAGAATAATGACATCACTTCTGGTGGATCAGTTTAAAAAGTGGGTCCTGTTGCTAAACGTTTGAGAACCACTGTCTTTTGGTTTAACTCTTCACCTTCCTGTTCTTTGTTGAACTCAGCCAGACCTTTGCCCCAGTCCTTTTGAGCCAATGGGTACAGCAACAGGTTTTGGGAATTCTCCCTTGTAACTGGAACAGAGGTTGTTAAGGATGGTCTCTGTCTGTACCAGAGCCTACAATTTTGGGCCAAAGAGGCCAGAGGGAAGGGGGGGGAGCAACACCTTGCCTCTGGTCACCACTCATTAGAAATTGCAGCAATAACCGCCCTTTGGTCCTAGTTCCTCCCTGTCATGTCCTTCATCGCAAAGCAGATATCCTACATGCGCCTGCAGTTAGCAGGCATGCATGCTTATCCGAAAGAAAATCCCACTGAACTCAATGGGACTTCCTTCTTGAGTAGGGACGTTCAGGCTTGGGCCATTGGTGAACTATTTCTATTTGGGACTGTTTAGTAAAATCCGTGAAACATTTGCGAGAAAAGTGACACATTATAGAAGTGATCTAGAAAATTTATTCTCAAGCAGACCCTTTCATGACACCATCATTTGTAATAGAAAATGTGTACAACCAAACTAATTTAAGATGTTTCTTTTGCACATACATCACCCTGCATTTCCCAAACGATGGGCTGCAATAGAGTTATGATTTCAAGTGATGACAGTCCACAATTTTAACAATGCTTGTGGAATGGGACTGTGCCCATATCTACATACTATGTTCTAAATCGACACATCTTGCCTTGATAGGCCAGGATTCTGTTGTCTGATTGTGTTCATCTCATTAAAAATAATCTCTACCATTTCTGGAATAGCAAGTATCTGACTGCTAGAGGAAGATTCTGTTGTGATCAGCTCATACCCCGCTCCCTACATGTGAAGAGAACATCTCCAATACGTATAAGCAAACAGAGCAAAGGAGCACAAGATTAAGGAGCATTTCAGAAAGCCAGGAAGCAAAGACAAAGCTCTTTTGACTGCATATTCCCCAAGACCTTGGCTATTTACGATTTCTGAGAGGGTCCCCACCAGGGTCTTGTCTTATTGGCAAGAGATAGCTAATGATTAATCATGCTCATCAGAATTTCTCCGAGCAGTCAGATTCATCCCAAGGCATGAATGGCTGTAGCTTTCCGAATCAGTCGCTCGGTCAGTGGCGAATCTGGTTTCAGTTCATCTCGTTCCATTAGGAGGCATCTAAAAGAAAAAAAGAGCATTAAAATGCCCCTAAGGCAGCTTATTTTGGAGTACAGCCCATTCAACTGTTAATCATCCTCCAAAAATCAACAGAACCCAGTCTTAGAGGTGATGCTCTTTTATGGTTTTATGGAATATAGAATATGATCTATTCCCTCATACTCATGTCACTTATCAGCAATTGACACTATCTGAAATAACCTATAAACTCGTATCAACACCAGTTCTTGTTAGCAATACATTCCTGGACTTTGTTCCCCTCCCTCCCGAGGTCTTTATAGACCTCAGTGGCACATAATATGAACTAGGGATACTAGAGTCAAGCTCTCAAAACCTCTGTGTTAACCTCTGTTTGCGATCAAAGATGCTGGCTCATTCTGACAACATGAGATGTGGGGAAAAAAGAGGTGGTCACACATCCCTTCTCATATTGTGAAATCTAAAGGCTGGTGTTGCAGTATATTGTATGTACCAATTTACACTTACGTTGTAGTTGTGTTCAGAAATATTTTGGGAGAAGAAATTAGTCCTATCAATGTTGCAGTGCTACAATCACTGATATTTGTTGATTGAACATTTGTTGATGGAACATCTACCCGTTTAGTGACAGTTTATAGATGGACAGCAAAAACAGACTTGTGCTGGAAAGATATGTGCCATCCCATAGATAGACTGAGGACTTTCTAAAGTGTTCTCTCTCTCTTGCTAAATTCTATCTAGAGAGAGGTACATAGACATGATGTTATCATGGTATGTAAATGCATTTGGGGAAATGTTACAGATCTGTAACAGGCTACTATGTATATGCTTTTAGCAATGATTGCCAATTTCTCCCAGATAGGACTGCAGCATTTGGGATGTTTGGGGATTTTTTTCTAAACAGATCAGCAACCACACAAAAAGAAAGATGGGTGGGATGGTAAGACAATGCCAAAGTAATATCTAACCAGGAGGAATTGAGTGCTCAGGCATTCTAAGGCTGCAAGAAAATTCAGGAGGTTGAAGAAATAGGCTTCTTCCTACTTAGCTAGTGTTCTTCTGAGAAATCTAACAGAGTTTTCACATTCCCTATAAAGAGGTTAGGCATCAGAGTTGTCATCACAACAAACTGGCATACAACAACTTCCATGCCATCATTTCAAGATTGATAATACTCTTGCGTCCCGGATCCCAGGTTGGCAGGAAGTCTCTCCTTACTTTCCTCCACAGATTGTCACGTATCACCTAAGTTGAACAAATATAGTCATTCAGAATTTTTTTAAAAAATACTCACCTGGCAAGTTTTTGGTTAGCCTTTGATTTGCAGTTTAAAGCAGCATGAATCAGAAACTGGGCAAAAACATCTCTCTGGAAACAGTTAAAGAGATAGAACCCAAGTTAAACATTTGAAAAAGGAAGTAAAAGTTGGTCATTAGCTATTTAAACTTCCAGGTAGGAAAGATGTGCTATTATATTATGTTATAAGGGCAAACAGCACTTACTCATTGTTCATGTGCTTGTATGAATTGCTTTAAATGGTTGTGCAAGCCCCAATTCTACAAGCATGTTGCTGGGAACTGTTTCACAAAAGGCAATTGGGGACTAATTCTGCCATCAATCCATTGAAACACCAGTTTGCTTCTTATTTTGTAGCTTACATTGGAGTACCTGTTGCTGCCAACCACAGGGAAGCTGGACATGATGACATTTCTTGGCAGACTATGGGATTGTTTGTTTGTGAACTACTATAATCAGTATAGTATAAGGCAGCAATTTTCAACATTTTTCTTTTAACAGCACACTGACTTCTATGGTCTTCACCTCTTGTGATGTCACTTCTGAAGTCCGCAAATGCGTGAGTGGCAGCCAAACAGACCAATCAAACCCTCCAAAAGGCACAGCTGTGACTTTTTGGAAGCAGTTATTTGCATTGGTCAACTGGACAAAAAACTAGCGTCTACTTCCAGGAGACTCTTCTGGGTTCTGCAGCTCTGTTTCTAGGGCAACTGTCTGTGGTAACGAGTTGTCCGGCAGAGAGAGAGACAGACAATTCATTACTACACACAGGGCGCAATTCAAATCTGGAGTTAGGTTGGCACAAGGGCCACCGTAAAGCATGTTCGGACCTTTCTTGGAGTCAAGGAGGATGGCGCATATCTATGTGCTGGCCTTGCTGACTCAGAGTGGTCTATACATACTTTACAGTGTCTCTTGTGCCAGCCAAACCTTGCTGGCTAACTGTGCACTCACATTTGCCCTAGAAACAGAGATGCAGAACTCAGAAGAGTTTCTCAGAAGCCAGAAGTGACATCACATGAGGCAAGGACCATAGAGAAAACCATAGAGGTCAGTGTGCCCTAAGAAGGAAAATGTTGATCTAAAAACATAGCTGTGGAAACAGGAAGAGTTTTCCAGTGATTTTCAGTCACTGTACTGCAGACTCCTGTGGCACACCTGTGGACCTTTTACCGCACACCAGTTGAAAAATCACTGACAGTCACCCAGTCATGACCACAATACCATTCCCGCCCCCCCCCCGGCCACGCCACTTTCTATCCTTCCCTGTATTTATGTCCTCCTTCCCCGAGGCACAATCACAGGACCAGACAGCCAGCAAGCTATTAATTGGACCAAAAATACATACCTGAGCATCGCTTCCTCCAATCTCAACCAGCTGGTAACGAACAGGATACAATAATTCCACTGCCTTGTCATAATTGTTCGTCTCAAACTCTACAAAGGCTTGCAAAAGAGGCAACCCCAGTTTTGGAACTAAGCTTAGTTCGTGGTCTTCACCAGGTGCCCTAGAGAAGTGGGGAAAGTGATAATACAGTATCAGATTAATAAACTCAATTAATACAAAGATTAATAAACCAATAGCTTCCTGCTGTTTTGCAAGGCTCTTGGTCTTTGTAGACTGGATAAGTAGAACGTCTATCCATTTAATGAAAGCGGTTGGGATATCAGTCTTCCAAGGGCTGTGTTGTGGCTAGGCTGCCTTTTCTGACCCAAGAACTCTTCCACAGCCCACCTACCGCTGTTCAGCTTCAAAAAAGACCTGTGTGATAACTGGGCTCTCCCAGCGCCTCGGAAACTTTCTCACTCATCTTGGTCTGCTGCCTCCCCTGTACGACCTCTTGCCTTCCAAGGCCTCCTTCTGTCTCTCCCTCCCAGTGCTTTGGCAAAAGTGGTGCTGCTGAAAGGGTAGCACTGGGACAGCCCAAATACCATGCCAGCTACCCTTTCAGCAGAAGCAGCACTGCTGAAAGGATGGCCTGCCTGGTATTTGGGCTGTCCCAGCCACCACCCTTTCAGCAGCACAGCTTCTGCCGACGCGCCACTTTGCAGCTCAGCCACTGAGAGCAGCTGATGGTGGTGCTGGAAGATGGTGGCCCAATTATCACATGGGCCAGATAAAGAGCAGCTGCAGGTCTTATGTTTGACACCCCTGGTCTAGGCCAGTGGTCTTCAACCTTTTTCATGCCATGCCCCCAAAATATAAACAAATAAGGTATGTGGTTGGGGACTGCATTTTTTATTCCGCCCCCTCCCATGACCCTATCTGCCCACCCTGTCGCTGCCCACTCCCAGCAATGCTCAGTGTTAACTAAATATTCTTATTAGAGAGAACAGAAAAAGTTTCCCGGAAGCCCGGCATTAGTGAAAGCTATTTTAGCATAATTGTTGAGAACCTGAGCAGGATGCATTCCTTGGCTTTGGAGGCCACACAGTGCTCTGAGAAACCCCTCCCCCGATTCTCCCGCTGTTGTACTGATCACAGTGCAAAGGGGTCATTAGCCCCACCAATGGGGCTGTTGCTGTTGGTGCACAGTACTGTTTCTTACTTACACACAGCACAGTTCCTGGAGGGATTTCAAGAGCTCCTGGGTGGTTTGCTGGTCCTGGGCCCCCAGTGAGGCCATCAGGATATGGGCATCATTGAAAATCAGGGTGTGGTCTTTGGCATGCTTCCTGGTCAGCTGGTTTACTGCTTTCCACCGGTCACCCACCTTCACACCTAGGGGTACAGCGACACATTTAAAAAGATCCAGTCCGGATTCGGACATGAGAAAAGGCGCAGGACTAAGGAGCAGGCCAAATTGCTGACTGGCAACAGAACATGCTTGACATCAGACTACAAATCTGTTCGGGTTTCAATCCAGAGAGGACTGAGCATCTCCCTGACAAGCGGCCACTTCCGAAATGGGGTACAATCAACATGGGGTGGGGAAGCACTGGCTGTGCTCACACTGAAAGCCCAGGCTCCTAACTTCAGGGGTGGAGGGAGTGTGCTTCTGCACCTGGCTCTTAAGCCTGGACGCCAGATCTCAGCTATGGCCAGGAATCCCTTTGCCAAGCTGTGGCTAGCACACCAACCATGTGCATTCTCTAGGCCTGGGTGCCTGAGACTGGTCTGGTCTGGTGCTGCCCTCCTGCCATGCCACACACAATACACTACGCAGTTTCTCTTGCGCGTGCCTGGATCACCCTCTGTCCCCTCCCTGATGACTCCAAGACTGTCCCCTCCCCCACCTCTGATGCCACTGCGTCACCTCCCCTTGCTCCTCTTCCTCTGCCACCTACGTCCCCCTCCTTCTGGTGCCATTTGAGGAGGCAGAGCAGGAGAAGGAGACAGCAGCCTGCTGCAGTGGCTCCCCCTCCACTTCTGGCCCCGTCTCTCTTTTCCAATGTACCTGGAAGCAAGAAGGAGGTGGCACTGCAGGGGCGGCTCCTTAACCACCGGTGACGGGTAGCGAGGCTGCTCCTCTAATGCACCACGAGGACACCATGGTCTCACTAGGGCTGATTCAAGGGGCAGCCCTGGCTAGAGACTGGCATCAGGACCATGCCCCTTCACTGCAGCCACATCGCAATTAGTGACCTGCATCCTCCCAGGCACAATTCAAAGGGGTGAGCTTGATCTTCAAGGGCCTAAATAGCTTGAGACCAGCATACGTGCAGGGTCCGTTTCTCATGTACAAGTCCACCCATATAGCCCTGAAGAGGACCAGAGAAAGAGCCTTCTCTGCAGCTGCGCCCAGACTCTGGAACTCTCTCCTGAAAGAGCCAAGCCGTTCCCTGCCCCAGGGAACAGGTAGTGCTGGTAGTGCGGTTAGTTATCTATTTTGCCGAATTGCTACCTATGTCTTTTTAGCTGCCGTTTTACCTTTTCATTGCCGTTTAGTTTTAAGGGTGTTTTAAAAAAACATTTTATTATAAAAATAAAAAAAATATTTTATTCTCCTAACAGTAAGGCAAGACATACATGTCTAAAAATAAATATGAATCAGAAAATGCTTTTTTTAAAAAAAAAAAAAGAAAAAAAAAATCATGGAACACATGGCTTTAAAAAAATATAAAGACGTAATATTTAAATGTTATGATTTATGTTCCGATCACAATGTTATGTTATGATTTATGTTCTGATCACTCCCACAGTGGAGGCTGCCCCAAACCTACTCCAGCTGGCAAGGGACTTAATCCAGTAGAACAAAGATGAGGGCGGGGAGTGAGTAAAGAGGGAAGGTTCGGCGGCCCATTGTGGGGATTGCTGTGCTAGGCTGCACAACACCCAGGCTGTCACCTTCTTGCTCTCTCTTTCTTTCTTCTGCTTAATACAGTCAAGGAAAGGGGAAGGTGACTGAGAACAGAGTGGTCGAAGTCGAACTGAACTGCTGGCTGTCAACTGAAGTCTTTCGAGAGGTACCACGAACAGCCTTTACCTTCCAACTGTAGTCGATATAGCATGGAGCAATTGTCCACCACGTCCAACATGCTCCCGTTCAGCTGGCACCTGGGAGCGATCTATAAAAGAGGAGGAGCAGGATGTTAGCAAGAACCATCGCCTGCTTATATAATTTTACTAGATAACCATCTTGAACTTTACACCATGCCAGTAAACCTGTTGACCTGAAACCAAAAAGCAGCATCAAAACAAAGTCAGTTTTGTTCCTCTTCTCTCAACCTACTGATCTTTTCTTTCACACACAATTTTGTGTGCTTGAAAACTTAAATGGGGGGGGGGAGGTTTGCCTTCCCTATCAGGAGTTTGGGAGATACTTGTTAGGAGAACACTCAAGCTTGCTGTATATAGACTAACTGCACTCTAGTGCTCAAGCACTTTAATTCTGGTGGGAGTCGGGAGGGTATATTCTGTGTTAAAACCATTTAAACAAATTCTGCTCAAAGCAAGCCGAAAATTCTGTAACAGCTGGAACACCAAGTCTCCATAAATTATGTTGCATTTCATGAATGAGCTAAAAGCAAGCTCAAAACTCAAAACTGTGCATATTTTGAGTAATATAATGCTGCCACATCAGATAGACAGAAACAAGGGATAAATAGAGTAGATAGTGGGATGCTATTTTCCCCTCTCACACAACACCAGAACCAGGGGATGTCCACTAAAGTTGTGTGTCAGAAGAGTTAGAACAGAGAGAGTCTTTCTTTACCTGGTGTGTTGATTAGACTGTGGAACTCCTTGCCACAAGATGTGGCGATGGCATCTTGCCTGGATGCCTTTAAAGGGGGATTGGACAGATTTCTGGAGGACAAGTCCATCACAAGTTACAAGCCATGATGGGTATGTGCATCCTCCCGGTTTTAGAAGTAGAAAACCCGGTTTTAACCCAGTTTTAAAATTGCACCTGGCATTTTAGAATGCCAGGTGCAAGAGCGTGGCAACATGATGCAGGAGTCTTGTGTGCTGAGGCATCTGGTGGGCCGCAGTGAAATACAGGAAGCTATGTAGATAAGCCCTTGGCCTGATCCAGAGAAGCTCTTCTTAGGTTCTTAAGGCAAAGTGCCACTGTGCACAAAGTTGCACACTGCCCCAGTCTAAATACGATCTCTTGGATTCACACCTGTTGCAGTTAAGCCCACTCAATGCAATATTCCCACCTTACTCTATGCAGCGGCTGTGGCCTTAATACATTCTCTCCTGCAGGTTCTCCAAGACTTGGGATGACGAGAGCCAAATAAGTGCTAGAAACTAACACGAAAAGGAAGTGCAAAGGTGGACTAGAAGCAGTTTTCTCATCATCCCGCCTTCCAATAGCTCCCTGTTCCTGCCCATTTCCAAGAAACTTGTAAAGATTTCAAAATAAAATTACATAAGATAAGGGACAATACCAACTTGCACAATGTGCATAGTTTATACAGGTCATGGAATTCAGCTTTTCTTGATCAGATTTCAGTACAAAGTGGGGAAAAAAAAAAAAAAAAAGAACCAGCCCTGCATGAAAGACCAGGAAATCCACTGAAAACATTTTGATTGCAAACAACAAAGTTGCTCACACTTACATGAGCGTCATAAATGGTCAGCGCAGCCTCATAGTCACCCTGCAAAGCAACGAGAATTTCATTTTTATTGGCAGATTTGTCAAAAATTCACTCCTACAACACAGGGTTGATTCGGGCAACGGTTAATGATTAACCATTAATGATGTGACCATGGGCCATACCATGTAACCCATGTGATCCACTGGGCCATGTGACCCAGCCTTCATTTCCTCCACTGATGGACTTGGAAAAAGAAGCACACCAGAAAAAAAGACATTCAAACATTTATCTACTTACATTTACACAAGATTGCAAACTGAAGGAGCTCAGCTCTCTGACTTTGAATAGCCTCAGGGCTTGTGGCCGTAAGCAGTCTGATAGTTCCATCACCCATCTTTTCACTGGAGGGTCTTTGGGCCCCACCAGAAATCAGGTCCCGACCCACAATTTGAGAAAAGCTATTCTAGGAGATTTAGACATCGCTGCTGAACTGTCCACATACCTTTTCAATAAAATTCAATGCCCAGTGCCAATAGTTATGACAAGCAAGCATATCACTACCCTGGAACGAAAAAAGAAAAAAAAAGAATTATAATAAGCCCAAATCACAATGTTGTACAACTACAAGCAGCTTAAGAACCATCTGCAGCTAAATGTCTCCAACTATGCTAGAAAACTTTGTGTGAGGGATTCATAACTGGCTGTCCAGGGATTTAATGTTTTTTAATGCAACCACTTCTTGTCCCAAGGATCCCACTTGCAAAAAAAATCAATCTTTGCAACAACCCTGCAGGTAGGCCAATAGTATCTACCCATTACCAATAGGCAAACAGAGATAATCATGGGTTGCTCTCCTAGTGAGTTCATGCAGAACCTGAGCTAGGGATTTTCTAGTTTAAGCTTTTAGCTGTTGCATTACATTGGCAGTATACAATAAGAATGTAATAAAAACTAGGTAGACACACTACTCCAGGTTCCAACAATAAAATAGCAAAACACCAGCAAACAAACATGAAATTAACACACGCATGCACGCACGCACACACATACACACACGAGAATGTTCCCCCCTTTTTGGTACCAGGACCCACTTTTTAGGTACAACAACCTGACGGAACCCCAAGACCAGACGTGATGTCATTGAGCAGGAAATGACATCATTGTGCCTGTAAAAACCATGTACCATGACTACCGTAGGTCACCACATGCAACCATTGTTTTCAGGTACATGGAAACACTTTGACATTTTTTCAAAAACATATTTCCCTGATTAGAGGTTCCCTGAAAATGTTGCAAAAATGCAACTTTAAAAATGTAGGGCAAATGCATCTATGGTAGTAAGTGGGGTCTTTGTGAACCCCTGAAAAATCAGCTCACAACTTCCAGGTTAGGAGCCACTGCATTAGAACCAGCACATGAACCTGCTGTCCCCAAAGGTCTCTCAAATAGAATTGCTGAAACATCTCTATAACGTGCAGGAAGGAGCTTTTAATCCATGCATGCAAAACCAGACATTTAGCACAAGCTGAAGAGGCTTAAGCAATTCTTCTTTCTTCATCCCACTGTGTTTTTCAGGCAGTATCCTAACATTTGGCAACTTGACCACTCTCTGCCCTCAATAATCCATAAGGCCCTGAAAGCTCATGTGGTGGTTTTTTGTTGTTACTTTTTCTTTCAACGGACAAACATATCCATCATTCTCTGAAAGTGAGGTCTTACTAGGTCCCTCACTGCTACAGAAACTCTCCAACTTGTCAGCACTGATGCAGCTGTGCCAATAGGGTGTGTGCTGCATCCTGCAGTGGGGGAGGGGCTGTCACAGAGTCCTCAAGGTAAGGAAACGTCACGGGCCGCATTGCCACGGGCTGCAGAAGTGCTGGAAAGCTGGACAGGATTGGACCCTCAGTTGCAGAAAAGTGGAAGAAGGTATGAAGAAGAGGGGCTTCCGGTGGGCAATAAGGCAGGAAGCCTTTTCAGAATGCAAGGGAAGAGAAGTTTACCTTCCAGTTGTTTTCAGTTTGCTTCATAAATGCCAGCCCACTCTTCAGGTCTCCTCTCATTTCATTGATATGAGCGATGGCATGGACAGACCATGCATCTGTCTGGTTGATCGCTAAAGCCTAGCACAAGAGTAAGAGGTGGGAGGGAAAGTGCACTCATTAGGGCAGCAATTGTCAACATTTTTATTCACATGGCACACTGACCTCTATGGTCTTCTCTATGGTCATCACCGCTTGTGATGTCACTTCTAGGAGACTCTTCCAGGTTCTGAGGCTGTTTTTAGGGTAGCTGTACTACAGACAATTGCTGTAGAAATACAGAACCTGGCAGCGATTTTCAACCAGTGTGCTCCAAATTCCCGCAGCACACCTGTGGATCTTTTGCGGCACACCAATATCCCACGATACACCATTTATTTTACCAAAACGTTTTAAATGCAACTGCTGCACAATCTGCTGCAGTATATACTATTTAGTAATATTCTCTGTCTACGTTTGATTATGAGTTTTGGTCATGTTTTGATCACGACTCATATTTGATCATGAGTTTTGTTTATGCCAATAAAGATCTATGTATGTATGATACACCGGTTGAACACTAGTTGAAAATCACCACTCTATAGCAACAGAGAACAAATCCATTCCCTATTCTACATCAGGGGTCTCCAAACTTTTCAGTACAAGGGCCACATTGTATATTTTACGCAGAAAAAAATAGTTTTATAAATGAATGAATGAATTTTACTTGGATCTTTTTGGTAATCGGCATGATATTCAGAACAAAAGAGAAATGTGACCATTACAAAGAAACAATACCGTGCTTAAACTGAGGAATGATATATAATGAGTAAATGCCAAACATTAGCAAATGATTGACAAAAATGTTACTGCGGGCTGGATCAAACTTCGGGGCAGGCCGGATTTGGCCCCCAATGCCAATGTAGAACAGGAGACTCCTGTTCTACATGACAGCCTCTCAGATATTTGCAAGTATTGGTGTTGACCATTTGTCAACACATTGTCAATAGGAGGCTGTAGGAAAGACAGGTTGGATGCCCCAGTAAGGATCAAGGAAGTAGGTTCCCAACTGTGATCTATTGGTTCCCTAGGGAGCTGCAGAATCCTTATGGAAAACCCGCCAACCATCAAGGGAGCCACCAGTTGAAAAAGTTTGGGAGGAAAAGGATCAAGGGAATTGTAAGACTCAGCTGAACTGAAGTAACGAGAGCGATCTGCATCCCCCAAGTCCCAACAGTATAAATTAGAGAAGCCTGAACATTTTAATGACATTGGAAATGTCTCTCTTTTTAACGGCTTAGAACTGCATACACAGCCCAGTTTACCACCTTCTCATTTAGTACTTCCTTCCAAAATTAAAAACCCCATATTTCAATTCCTTATCAATGTTCGGCTTTTCCTTTTTACCTCGTAGGCAAGTTTCTCAGCACGATCATAAAAATTGGTTTCCACCAGGCCGAAGGCGTACAGGCCTTTCAAATAGCTATCCAAAAAAAGGAGAAAGACTTTCAGAATCCAAGTCAAAATCAATACTACAAATGAGATAATTTTACTTTATAAGCCAATACTAATTACTAGGGGTGTGTGCTTTTGGTTATATTTTCTCCAAAATTTCTTGATCAAAATAGTAAATTGCGGTGTTATGTGTTTTAATTCTACATTCTCAATCCAAGATCTCATTTTTATTAATTTTTAAATGCTTTAAAAGTGTATTAGGTAGATAATATAGGTGATATAATGACAGCAGATGCAGCCACAGTATTATTTCTAATTGGAAAAGTAGTCTATTTTAATTTCTGGAAAATATCTTAAAACACAAAAAACGTGATGTTTTGTGTTTTTATTCAGATATTTTATCAACCAAAAGGCAGTTAACATCCAAGAAGTAGTTCTCAACAAAAAAACACCCACCCCTACTAATTACATAAGGTGCTTACAAGTTGAGATCAGTCCTTGCTAGAAATTAGTGTGTCATAAACCCACACTGTCTTCTCATTAGATATGAAATTATTGCATAATGGATAAAGCTGCAACACACTGGTGGAAAACGGCTGAGCTGACATTTCTTATCCAATATTCAATTCCTAGTCCCTGGAATCGTGAGGTAACAGCAGGGGTTGTACTTACCTACTAAGAGGAATATCAGGGGTCCAGTGACTATAGACTCGGGCAACCGAGTCTCTCATTTGAGTCTGCTGTCCCAAGTAAAAGTAAGTATCGTGTGCCAGTTTGAGGGCTAGCAAGTCAGTTGGGTGGTTCTGCAGAATTTGCTCCCAAGTGTCACAAGCTTTAGGGAGCTGCCTGCAGGGAAGAAATCCAACAGTTAGGCACATACAAGGTTTGTAAGTAGCCACTTGCTTGGTCACCTAGAATAGGTAAAAATTGCCTTCATGTGAGCAGGCCAGAATAGATAAGTCAGCCAGGGAGGTCGGGAGGGCCAAATGGGAAGGGGACGTAACAAGGTGGGAAGGGGGTTGTAACCAGGGGTGAGGAGGCTGCAGGAGGGGGTGGATCCAGCAGCAATGGCGTGTGGTTCTGCAAATTCCTAGAGAGCTGGATTTTACTGGAAAGGGCCACAGAGCTTTCCACCTTTACCCCATACAAACCGACAGCTTACCCACTAGCAAAGAGCTCCAAGGCAGACACATGCAACTTCTCCCGCTCAGTCACTGGCTGGGACTGTGACAGTGCCACCATTGTCTTTACTGCACTATCTAGTTCCTTGTCTAGCCGCACGGAAGAGCCAGTACCAATTAAATTCAAACCATTAGTAATCACATGTCCCATGACTGCAGACAAAGGTAAAAAGAAATGAGACAAAATGATAGGCAGTTCTTTGCACTTAGAAATTCCAGGCTGAGCCTAGAAATCAGTTTAGCGCCGAGGACTTCATCACTATTTTGCACCATACATTTCAGCATGAGGGCTAGAACCTTAATAGCAACAAAAATAAAACTAGTATTCTATTAAAACGATGAGCCGGACTGTCCAGTGGCAAATACCATGTTAATAGGCCTCTCCCCACAAAGTGACCACAAAAGAGCAGGAAAAATGTACATAATTACAAAGAAAGGAAACTAAAGGATTTGGAACTCATTGAAACTGAAGATCAATTCACTTTCTTGTTCCAGATTTCCATTTCCTTCCCACCTATTATCATCGTTCAACAATACTGTTGCTTAAAATGGCTTACAAACAATAATACAACGTTCCGCTTTTTAAGCCATCGTTGTACAGATAGAAACTGAAGATGTGATGGAAAAATATGTTTTTTTCAGAAAGGTTATCAAGAAGTCTCAGGATGCTAACAAAAGTTCATTGGTTATACTAGCAGTGTTGAATGTTTTGTATCTCAGAGCACTCTGAAGTCTATGGTCTTCACCATTTGCGATGTCACTTCTGGGAGACTTGTTCAGGTTCTGCAGCTTTTTTTTTTAAGGGCACCATCTGTAGTAATGAACTGTTCCCCTTCCTCCACCAGCATTCATTACTACAGACAGTTGCCTAGAAACAGACCTGCAGTACCTGGAAGAGTTTTTCAGCAATTTTCAACTGCTGTGCTCCAAACTCCTGTGGCACACCTGAGGATCTCTCATGGCCCACCAACATGCTGCAGCACACCAGTGGAAAATTGCTGGGTTATACAATTATGCTTCCAGCAGTATGCCCTTTGTGGAAAGGCACACAAACGTATACGGTCAGGACTCTGTAGTTAAAAACACACTGCAAAATGGCCTTTAGAGCATAGAGGCCTGGGTTCAACTGCCCTTGCCACAATCCTGTCCCCCTCACTAGCAACCAGTCACATCTAGAGGGTTTTCTGAGGGCCGGGGAGGCTTTCTGCCAAAAACCAGAAGTGTCAGTTTTCTGCCTTCCTGAGGTATTCTGCTCACAGCTTCCCCAGCCCTCACAACATCCTCTGGATGTGACCGAAGCACAGCTCCAGTTGCATTTGGAGGGGTCAGGGGGCAGCCCTTCTTCCTGTTATGCCACTGCCTGGGTCACATCCAAACACTATCCACTCCGTTCTATTCTGGTGCCTGATATGGAGGAAGTAGCCACACTGGTATTCCCAAGTTATCCTGCAGGCTTTTCTGCTAACTATGCAATTTCCAACTTGCATGTCCCACTATTGTCCTATTGGGCAACACAACATCATGTGCCTCTATAGCAGTGCCTCGCTTGTGAATAGTCTGCCCAACTCCTAGTGGTTTTATTTCTCTTACTGAGATGTTATCTATTGTTTTTGTATATTTCAGTTTTGACTGTTTGCTTTGTTAATTTTTTTTGCTGAAAAGCAACGTATAAATTTTGGATGTTCCACCCTCCATGAGAGTGAGAACACAAGCCAGATAACGCTTGTATAATGATTCCTCATTGCATGCTGGGCAGTTGGTCAAGGAATGAGTTTGCGTAACAGCCCAGTGGGTGTTAGAAACACAGTAATAAGATAACGTAAGGTGGAGCTACACTTCTAGGTAAAACAATAACAACAACAAAGGAGGACTTGGAGCAAGATACCAAACACTATTTAGGAAGTATGAGAAATAGTGTACTGTCTATGAGTGAGAAGTAATCTGATCTTGCTCTGTTTCCTGCCTTCAAGGGAGCCAGAAAAAGATTTTACTCCTCAATTTAGTATTTTTAAATACTGTCTCAAAAAATATCTGCCCCGACACATGAGGCGGGACACATGCTGGACCTGGTGTTTACTGCGGGACAGGTAGATGGTGATCTGGAGGTGGAGGAGATTAAGATCACTCCTTTGTCATGGACAGATCACTGTCTGGTGGGATTTAGGCTTGTTGCGGCTTCTCACCTCTGCAATGGCGGGGGATCACATTTTATGATCCGCCCTCGGAGGCTGATGGATCCAGACGGATTCCTGAGGGCTCTGGGGGATTTTCCTGTTGCCAGAGTTGGAGATCCACCCGGTGCCCTGGTGGACCTCTGGAATATGGAGATGGCCAGGGCCCTGGATGAGATTGCTCCTGAGCATCCTCTGCCCAGTTGCAGAATCAGAGCGGCTCCTTGGTTTTCTGAGGAGCTGCGAACGATGAAGCGGCAGAGCAGACGACTAGAGCGTCGGTGGCGAAAGACTCGTGCCGTATCTGACCGGACACGGGCTAAGGCCCAATTGAAAGTTTATTCTAGAGCAGTGGTGGTGGCTAAGAGAGCTCACCTCTCTGCCACCATTGCGTCTGCAGAGAACCGTCCGGCTGAGCTCTTCCGTGTGGTCCGCAGTCTGTTACATCTTGCCCCCCTTACTGGTGGGGAGGAGCACACGGAGGCTCGCTGTGATGAGTTCGCTCGATATTTTGCAGACAAGGTCGATCAGATCCGGCATGACTTGGACGCTGCTGTGGGCAGATCTAGTGATGTCCCCGGGGAACCTGTCTATCCTATCATTTGGGATTCTTTTCAGTTTGTAGAGCCTGAGGATGTGGACAGGATTCTCTGGAGTGTGAGACCTGCTACTTGCCCGCTCGACCCTTGCCCGGCATGGCTAATTAGAGCTGCCCGGGGAGGGCTGGCCGAGTGGACGGGGAGGGTAGTGAATGCATCTCTGAAGGTGGGGGTGCTCCCGCCTGCTTTGAAGCAGGCGGTGGTTCGCCCCCTCCTGAAGAAGCCCTCCCTGGATCCCTCAAATTTAAACAACTTTCGGCCAGTATCCAATATCCCATTTCTGGGCAAGGTGATTGAGCGGGTGGCGGCGTCCCAGCTTCAGAGGGTTCTGGAGGAAACGGATTATCTGGACCCATTCCAATCTGGCTTCAGGCCGGGGTTCGGGACGGAGACTGCCTTGGTCGCCTTGGTGGATGACCTGCGCCGGGGGATGGACGGGGGAAGTGCGACCCTGTTAGTCCTGCTGGACCTCTCGGCGGCTTTCGACACCATCGACCATGGTGTCCTTCTGGGTCGGTTGGATGGGTTGGGGCTTGGAGGCACTGTTTTGAAGTGGTTCCGCTCCTTCCTGGCTGACAGATCCCAGAAGGTGGTGCTGGGGGACTCTTGTTCGGCACCCCGACCTCTTAGGTTCGGGGTGCCGCAAGGTTCCATCTTATCCCCCATGCTGTTTAACATCTACATGAAACCGCTGGGAGAGGTCATCCAGGGGTTTGGAGTGGGGTGCCATCAATATGCTGATGACACCCAACTTTATCTCTCCTTTCCCCCTGATTCTGAGGAGGCGGTTGAGGTCCTGGATCGCTGTCTGGAGGCAGTTGGGGGCTGGATGCGGGCGAACAAGCTGAAATTAAATCCGGATAAGACAGAGGTGCTTTTGGTTCGGAAATCCACAGCTCGGGTATTGGACTATCGTCCTGCTCTGAATGGGGTCGCACTTCCTCTGAAGGAGCAGGTTCGCAGCTTGGGGGTTCTCCTGGATTCACAGCTACACCTGGAGTCCCAGGTGGCGGCGGTGGCCAGGGGAGCCTTTGCTCAGCTTCGGCTGATCCGCCAGCTGCGGCCGTACCTGAGCTGTGCGGACCTGGCCACAGTGACCCATGCCCTAGTGACATCAAGATTAGATTATTGCAATGCGCTCTACGTGGGGCTGCCTTTGAAGACGGTCCGGAAATTACAACTAGTACAGAACGCGGCGGCTCGGGTGGTTGCTGGGGCACGTCGGTTTGACTCTGTCGAGCCGCTGCTTCGGCGACTACACTGGCTGCCGGTTCTGTTCCGGGCCCAATTCAAAGTGCTAGTTTTGACTTTTAAAGCCCTTTACGGCTCGGGTCCGGGGTATTTGAGGGACCGCCTTCTTCTATATAATCCAACCCGTACTCTTAGATCATCTGGGGGGGCCCTTCTGACTGTGCCGCCACCAGGAGAAGTAAGAGGAGTGGCGGCCAGGAAGAGGGCCTTCTCGGTGGTGGCCCCCCAACTCTGGAACACCCTTCCCCTCGAATTGAGAACTGCTCCCTCTCTGTTTACATTTCGGCGGGGGCTGAAGACCTTTTTATTCCAAAAAGCTTTTAATTGTTGACAGGTTGGCTGGCTGGTTATTATGATCCACGGGGCTTGTGTTTTATTTTATTTTTTAATTGTTTTTAAATTGTTTGTGTTTTTAATCTTGATTGCTTATTGTTTAATACTGTTTTTAACTGTTTTTAATGTTAATTGTTATACTTTATTTTTATCTTTTTTAATATTGTAAGCCGCCTTGGACATCTGCCCTGGCAGAGGAAAGGCGGGGTAAAAATTTCTTAAATAAATAAATAAATAAATAAATAAATAAATAAATAAATAAATAAATGGGGCTCTGTCACTTTTTTTAATCTCTGCATGCCTCTGTGTACCTTGGCGGCTATCACAAGATCTTTCTTTCATTCTGTTTCACAACTGAAAGCATCTGGTGGCAAAGATAAATGAGGTATAAAAAAACCATGACTGACTTCAGAAGTATAATTTGCAACTACACACACATTAAAAAAATAAAACAAACATCCAGCCTCAGGAAGAGTTCAGCTTAACTCACAGCTTGCAAACCATATAATGCAGTGCTTCTGAACTCCTACAAGGGAACTGGGAGCGCTGTCAGTCTTTGCATGAGTGGGTGGGGGAAGGCAGCAGGACAATCTCCGCAATTGTGCTGCTGCCAGAAGGGAGGGCATTGTCCACGTACCTGGAGGTCTCTGAAGGGCCTGGGGAGCCTGCAGCCCTCCCAGGGGGGTGAAAATATTCTAATTTTTTAAAACCCACTTCTTGGTTTGGGCCAAAAATCAGAAGTGAGTTTTTAAATTTTTTTTATAAAATTTTCAAGTCTCTGGGAGGGCTGCAGAGCGGGAGGTCACAGGCTCCCCAGACCCTCTGGAGAGCCACAGCCAGTGGTGTCATGAGGGGGGGCGGGCCACACCAGGTGACGCGCACGGGGGGGGGGGGGGATGCGGACAGGGACCAAAATTGCTAAAATCATGGTTTTAAAAGGTAATACCATCATGTTACATAGCGTTGGATGCAGAATTTCACCCAGAATTCAATGAAAAAAGCCAGAGTGTAATATCTTCATTCTCTCAAAAGTTACGGCCAAAACCCTAAAATCTCAAAATACAACTTTTAATGTAAAAATGACGATTTTTAAAAAAAGAATCATTATGAGTCAGTTTCTATTTCCATGTATCAGAGCTAATACTAGAAGTTTTATTTAATTGTGTGAGTGTCATCAAATTGGCTACTTGTTGGGTGACCTGATCAATGGATGCATGGATGGAGCTGATGGGGGGGTAACAACAATGCATTTAGGCTGTGCATATTCGATTGTAATTTATTCTGTATGGTTTGGAAGGAGGGGTGACGCACATCATGGGGGGGGTGACACGCAGATCTCCCACCCTGGGTGACGCAAACTCTAGAGATGCCACTGGCCACAGCAACCCCCAGGTGTTTTTAAAAAAAACCTTCCCTGCTTGGCAGCAGTACTATTACACAGATCACGCTGCAGCTGATTTCTGGGCCATTCTCCTTAAAAGGGAATCACCCTTTTCCAGTTTCTCTGATGGGTCATAACTCACCAGTTTGGGAACCAGTGATATAATGAACACTGATGGCTCCTAAAAAGACTCGTTTCCACTGTCCTTTTTCTTTTCCTGCTTCAGCAAGATTTTTGTCCATTTCAAACAACATAGCTGTATAGTCTGACTTCCTTACAATGTAAAACATGAAGAACAGATAGAAGACGGAACAACCTCCTGTGTTACTTACTAAAATTAGGATCCGCTGCTTTCAATTTTGAGAGACAGCCTTCAATGCCTCCGAGACTTTGATCATTTTTCCAAGTTGCATACTATAATGATTTAAAAAAAAAGACGCTAGTTGTGAATCCAGGAAGAGTTATGTACTTCTTCACCTTTTGAATGATGGAAACCCACACACAGCAGAGAAGCTTCTTATCTTTAGCTTCCTATCTAAGGCAACATTCACTCCCTCACTTCTTTATTTCCATTAATACATTCTGAATTATTAGCCAACTTTGGTTGATTCACCAACCACAAGAACAGATTAGTCGGATTTCACCATCCTTTGGTCTGCACTGACAAAGTCATTTCAGATAATTAACAGCTTCCAAACAACAACAGTATTTCCACTACCTGCCTACCTACTGTGATTAAAAACCAGGTGTTTCTTTACTTTGAAGACTTTGGGCCCAATCCTATCCAATTTTCCAGCACTGATGCAGTTGCAATGCAGCCCCTAGGTAAGTGAACAAACATTCCCTTAACCTGAGGAGGGCTCAGTGACTGCCCTGCCGTGTGTGCCACGTTGCAGTGTGCGCCCTGCTAACTGAGCAAGAGACACTTTTTCAGGTGTTGTCCTCTTATATTTAGCAGGGGAAGAGTAATTGTCCACCCCTGTGCAGTGTCTTATCTAGCGGCTGTTGCTGGTGGTGTTCTGCATATTTTTTTTTTTTTTTTAGATTATGAGCCCGTTTGGGACAGGGAGCCATTTAACTTTATTATTATTATTATTATTTATTTATTTATTATTGGATTTTTACCCCACCTTATTGTGCCCGAAGGCACCCAAGGCGGCATTACAATATATATATAAAAACAATATAACAATTCACATTAAAAACAATTAAAAGCAGTATTAAACAATATAATCAAAAAATTAAGAACACAATTAAAAACAAATTTAAAAACAGTTTAAAACAACAAGCCCCATGGATCATAATAACCAGCCAGCCTGTCAACAGTTAAAAGCTTTTTGGAATAAAAAGGTCTTCAGCCCCCGCCGAAACGTAAACAAGGAGGGAACAGTTCTCAATTCTAAGGGGAGGGTGTTCCAGAGTTGTGGGGCCACCACCGAAAAGGCCCTCTTCCTGGCCGCCTGTAAACTCTTTGTGAACTTTGTATTGAAAAGCAGTATATAAATACTTTGATTTATTTTGATTGATTGATTTATATTGGCCCAGTGGCACCAGCCCTGGAAAGTTGGATAGGATTGGGCCTTTACTCATGGAAGGATTTACACAAATATGGTCCTTAAAAATTCCAATTCCATAACAGCACAATCCTAAACCTGTTCACTCAGAAGTAAGTCCTATGTTCAGTGGGCCTTATTGCCAGGGGATGTTATAAGACGGCAGAGTTATTTAGCATAGTTTAGTTCACACACTTGGGACAGTAACAGCACAGTCCTAGGCATGCCTGCTCAGAACCAAGTTGCACTGTGCTGAATGGAACTTACTCCCAGGAACATGGGTATAGGGTAGCCTAAATCAGTGTTGTTCAACTTTGGGGTTGGGACCCCATGGGGTCGCAAAGACTCAGTTGTGGGGTCACAGCAACTTATGGGAATGAAAATGGTTGAAGGCCACTGGACAAGAGCACCACCAGGTCAAGCGGGAGGCATCTGGTGTAGCCAGATACCAAGAGATGGTGTCCCAGTCATAAGAACATAAGCAGAGCCCTGCTGGATCAGGCCATAGGCCCATCTAGTCCAGCTTCCTGTATCTGTGGCCCACCAGGTGCCTCAGGGAGCACATGAGACAACAAGATGCCTGTATCCTGTTGCTATTCCCTTGTACCTGGCATTCTGAAGTAACCTACTTTTAATGTAATGTAAGAAAAGTAGGTCTGAAGTAACCTACTTTTAATGTAATGTAACCTACTTTTAATGACCCATCATGGCCCACGATGGACTTTTCCTCCAGAAATCTGTCCAATCCCCTTTTAAAGGCACCCAGGCCAGATGCCATCACCACCTCCTGTGGCAAGGAGTTCTACATATTAATTACCCACTGGGTAAAATAGTATTTCCTTTTATCTGTTCTAACTCTCCCAACACTCAATTTCAGTGAATGTCCCCTGGTTCTGGTGTTGTGAGAGAGGGAAAAGAACATCAGTCTGTCGACTCTATCCCTCCCAGTCCTGCCCAGGTTCTTAGCAAGTGTGAGAAATAGCTTTCACAAGGGCCAGGCTTCATGGTAACTTTCTGCGCTCTCTGACAAGAATATTCTGCTACAGTGAACAGTGCTGGGAAGGCATAAATGGGATTGGGAGTGGGCAGATAGAGCCCCGGTGCACAAGATCTATGGTAGATCCCCAGTCTTATACTTTTATGTATTTAATTATTGGTGCTGTGGCACAAAAAAGGTTGCAGGCCACTGGCCTAAATGATTTGTAAGAGGGTAACTTCTTGAAGTGGAAAGCTTACACTATGCCACAATATATTGGTTAGTCTTCTAGTGCAACAAACTAACAAATTATTTTCTTAGATTACCTTACAAATTATTTTCTTAGCATACCAATATGGTATGCTGGAGGGGAAAAAAACTGCACTGAACATCCACAGCAATTAGAATCAATAATTTCTAATCACCCATTAATCTCTTATCAACATTCCTACCTGAGTAAGGGTAGCATCGAACATTTTACAGGCCTCATTGCTTGTGGTTGAGAGGACAAGCCCCGCATCTTGCCATGCCTGCAAAATTCAGAAATACAAAATTGTTTACTGCCTCTCTGGTATAGAGATGGAAACACTTCCAAGAGATGGAAACTTCGAGGTCACAAAAGAAAACATACATTGTAACTGTGTTACTGTTACAAAGGCAAAAATGTTAGGGAAGTTATCGCATTTCCAATACAGGCGTTCCTCCCCCTTATCCATGGGGGTGGGCTCCAGCTGCCACTACGGATACAAGAAACTGCGGATAGCGGCAAGGGGTTCACAAATCCCCCACTGCACAGATGACTTATCTGGTCTATGACTGCAGCCCTCAGGTCACTCTCTCCTGTATGGCTGCTTCTGAGCTGTCTGTAAATGCAAAAGGAAGGGGGTGAGGGGGCTGAAAACCACACAATGCTAAGCTGCAATTTTCAGAGACCAGAAAAGTCATTTGCGCAAAGGGAGGGGGGGATTTGTGAAGCATGGATAAGGGAAATCACAGACACTGGATCTGTGGATATTGTTAAATGTCTAATTAACGCACATGCACTAACTTTCTCAAACCTTATTTATCCATTTTAGATAATTCAACTTTTCACATGAGACTTGTATCACTGTTGAGCCTCTTTATATGCAACTTCACTATCAGCAACCTCTGCTTATCTGCGAGGGATAGAATTGCCACTTTCCTCATTATCTGTGCTTCTGTCCTTGTTATCCACCATGCAGAGCCCTTCCAAAGGCTGCAGGGACCTTCGGAATGGCACCTGCAGCCAGCACTGGGCTCTTAAAAATGGCCAGAAGAAGCATCCGCCAGCCATGTTTAAGGGGTCAATGCTGGTTGCAGGTGCCACTCTGAAGATTCCTGCAGCCTCTGGAAGGTCTCTGGCGCATTCAAAAATCTTTTGGCACTTCCTGCTGCACTCTGCTGGCTTGTTTAGGGTCTCTGCTGTATTCTTCTGATGGCAGATAAGGTACCCTTTGCCCCTAGCCCCATTGATTCCTTAGGATAAATAATATATTATCTACAAATTCGCTACCCATGAGGATTTCCAGGAACCTCACCCTAGCAGATAATGAGGTCTGACTATGACGTGTTAAATGGTTTTCAGCGGTTCACATGGAAAAGAAAACAGATGCGAATCATTTATGGTACAAATAGTCATTTTGGCCTATGTTTATTTTATCCGTGCATTACAAATTCATTCTTTAAAATTATTATTAAATACTGAAGTATTTACATAAACAAGTTTCTATCCAACAATATGCAGTTGAACTGGGCATTCCCATCATTTACACATGGCCACCATTTAGTAGCTAAATTTCATTCAGCAGTCAACATTGCTCTTATGTATGTTATCGGTCAATGTGTCTATTTCTGGAAAACTTCAGACTTGTTGCATATTTATGCATCTGCTAAACAGAAGTCCCATGGGATTTATTCTCTGATCAGCGAGTACATAGCACAGATATTGGGAGCCATTTTACTCCAGACACAAAAGCCTCAAACTGTATCCAACAATACTGTACTTCAGACCAAAAGATTGGCACACATTCTCAAATCCACTTGTTTACTTCTTTGCAGGCCATTCTGAACTTTGTCCACCATTATGTACCCAGGGTAACTTCCATGTTAGTGTGCACATTTCTCTGAGATGGAACAGAGTCCAGACGCTAATTTTTTCATGGCTGTGCGTTCTCAAAGAAGTTCTTAACACACACCCTTTCCTACTCCTACATATTCAGCCCCTGCATAAGCAGACTTTGTGGCTCAGGCACACATAATACAGAAAATCCATGATCTGTTTCTCCTGAATGTTTCTGGCATGTGTTTTTGATGAATTTGCAGTTCCAATGTATGGTTCCTTTGAAGATCTGGAAAACGGCATTGGAGAGACAAGATGTTTAATTGTTACTGATGCGTGCGCGCACGCGCGCACACACACACATACAGAGAGAGAGGAGAGCACAATCCTAACTTGGAGCTAGGCCGGTGCAATTAGGCAGCAAAGTTTGGCCAGCACTAGGGCCACCAAAAAGTGCATTTGAACCACTCTTGGAGTCAGGGAGGATGGCACACATCTATGTGCTGGCCTCTCTTGCCTCTGAGAGTGGCCCAAACATACTTTCCCTTGTGCCAGGCAAACTTTGCTGGCCTAACTTGCCAGCCTATCTCCAAGTTAGGATTGCACCCAGAGAGAGAGAGAGAGAGATTTGGGATTTCTATCTCCTCCCCCACAAAGCTAAGAGCAACAGCTGGAAGGAGATTGGAGGGGGGGGGATATAGACACCCTTTTCTTGATCTTCAAAGCAGTGCACAGGAGACAGCAAAGGTGGAGATAAAGCAACACACACCCATTTTATCACAGGTTGGTCAGGATGATGTGCTTATCGTCCAGCTAGTCCCATGTGCATTCCACCTCCCTGGAAGATCCAGGTTCACAATCCTTGCAAACACACCCACCTTGCAGGGTTGTTGTGAAGAGGAGGGGAGGAACCATGCTTCCCCTCTTCACCCCAGCACAGTGCCTTTTCTAGTACTTGTTGCTGGTACTGTTTTTTGTTTTTTTTTTCTGAGCCCTTTTGGAATACCGAGACATTTAACTTTATTATTATCTGCCTGTAAACATCTTTGTGAACTTTTTGTTGAAAAGCGGTATATAAATACTGCTTGATTGACTGATGCACACCACCCTGTGCGCCTGGGAGGAAGAGTGGCACAAAATAATAAATAAAGCAGACCAACTTTGAAAGTAGGCTACGCAGTGTGTGCGTGTGTGGGGAGTGGTGGTGGTGGTTCCAATAATCAGCTTAGGGATCCTAACTGGGAAAGCAACTTACTTCGGAGTAAACCTGGACCCGATCGCAGCACGAAGCTCTTTTTTTTCCTGCAGCAAACAGAAATGTGCGCGTTTAAAAAAGGCTCCCACCGCCGTGAGCGCAACACAGCCCCGGCCGCGCGCACGGCTGCTCAACGCACCTCTTAATTGCGCTTGCGCGTACCCCAAGATCGCAGTGACGGACCCGGAAGGTGGGCACTTGCAAAGAACCCTGGCCAGGCACCCCTGCGAGTCCACGGCACCGCTTCAGCTCAGAGCCCGCGCAACGCCCTCCCCACTGCAAACTCCCACTGGCGATGCACGACGCGCACCCGCTGCGAGCGTCACGTACGAACGGAGCTGCAACCCAGGGCAGGCTCCCCAGCTTTGCGCCCCCTTCCCCCGCGCTCACCTTGCAGTCTCTCCAGGACGCCATGTTCTCCCCGGAGCCGCGTTCCGCAGTGGCCGAGGCCAGCTGAGATCCTGCCCGAGACGAACCCTACGGGAAAGGGAGACGCCTCCTACGAGACTTCGGTGGCCAGAGCCCAGGACTGGAGGCGCCCCCTGGTGGCCGCCTTGGACTCCCGCTCTGGCGGTCCCCGTGCCTGGGGAATCGTGTGAGTGCGGGAGCAGAGCAGCCGTTACGCGGAGAGCTGACTCCTTTGACCGTGTCCAGAGAGCTGTACGACCTATTGCTCCATCTACACATCCAAACCTGTTTCAGTGTTCACTTACAGAGCAAAATCCCCCTCCTTGGGCTAAAGGCTCCATCCTGCACACACTTACCTGGGAGTAAGTCCCAATGAAACAAATGGGGCTTACTTCTGAGTAGACATGCGCACGGGACGGTTCCTTCTCCTGCTTGAGTCTGCTCTGCCTCCGGGATCCAGGGGGGTTTCTCGCTTGCTGGCGGCCCGACAAGGGAGATCAGAAGTGGAGGGCAGCATTCTGTGTGGGGCTACCAGCGGATGCCCCACTTGCCGTCCCCAAGCACTCTGGAGATTTCTGCAAACACGGTGCAAGAGCCCCAAAAGGCTCTTCTGTCCCTCTGGTATATTGTCACAGTCTGTTTCACTCCCCTGGTCAGTTGTTTTTCCCCTCCAGTACGTCCTGATGTGCAGAATTGGGTCTAGCTTTCATTCCTGTTCACGCTCGGTGTTCCCATTCATGTTAATTTATTGTTGTTTTAATGTGTTTTACTTATGTTTTACTGTGGTTACATTGTATTTTGTTTGTTCTCTGTAAGCCACTTTGGGCATTTGCTTCGGCATAGGAAAGGCGGGTTATAAATTCTTCAAATAAAATAATAAATAAAAAGGGCATTTAGAGCGCAATCCTAACCTGAGGTTAGGCAGGCACAGTTAGGCCAGCAAAGTTTGGCTGGCACGAGGGACACTGTAAAGTATCATGAGGCAGTGTGGTTTCCTTCTGTTCTCATACCATTGATGCTGTATACCAGAGTTAGATGCTAATCTTACATGTTTGGTATATAAAACCCATTTTTATCACCCCTACATAAACCTGGAGAGGAAATTCTTGGGATCTGGGCCCCCGCAGATGCCAAAAACAGCAGATAACAGGATCTGTGGGGTGGGACAAAGTTGTGTCCAGAGGGTGTTGGAGGCATGGAGAGGACATGTGCAGTTTCCCTGCATCTCAGAATACCCTCCAGACATGACTGGAGAACACCTCTGGTTGCATCCAGAAGGTATAAGTCAGTACAAGTCGGGGGATCCGTGTTGGGAAAATACTTTTTTACCCAATGTGTAATTAATCTGTGGAACCCCTTGCCACAGCATGGCCTGGATGCCTTTAAAAGAGGATTGGACAGAATTCTAAAAGAAAAGTCCATCACAGGTAAGAAGACATGATGGGTCTGTGTAACCTCCTGGTTTTAGAAGCAAGCTACCTCAGAACACTAAGTGCAAGGGAGTAGCCACAGGATGCCAGCATTGTGTTGTCTTGTGTATTCCCTGAGGCATCTGGTGGGCCACTGAGAGATATAGGAAGCTGCACAAGATGGGCCTTTGGCCTGATCCAGCAGGGCTCTCCTTATGAGTCTAATGAGTCTATGAGTCCACAGATGCAAAATCTGCAGATGCAAAGGATCTAAACAGTTGAATCAGCTAAGAAAGGTAATATCAAATCTATTTACATCTGCAAATATCTTAGTCACTATGAGATATAGACAGGGGAGATGCATTAGTCTGCTCTCTCCAAGAAAGGATGTCGTTGCAACTTTTAGGATGCTGAGATGTCACAGGTGGGCAGCCACAAGAGCCTACAAATAAGGAAAAGTAGGCATGGAAAGCAGAGATGTTTCCCACAGCTACTTAATCTGCCTTCTTCAGTGCAGCAATAGTTTCTGCCTTATTGGTAGTATTAATACAATGCTTATTGTAAGCAAGTAATTGCATATTTACAGGGACGTTTTGGCACTGCGGGTTAAACCGCTGAGCTGAGCTTGTTGACCAGGAGTTTGGCAGTTCGAGACCACACGATGGAGTGAGCTCCCATTGCTTGTCCCAGCTCCTGCCAACCTAGTAGTTCGAAAGCACATAAAAATGCCAGTAGATAAATAGGTACCACTTCGGTGGGAAGGTAATGGCATTCCGTGTGCTACGGCGTATAGTCATGCTGGCCACATGACCATGGAAGCTTGTCCTTGGACAAATGTTGGCTCTTTGGCTTAGAAACGAAGATGAGCACCGCCCCCCGAATGACTAGACCATTCGGTCATGGGGACACCTTTACCTTTTCAATTGCATATTTATTGCACATTTATCAATAGTATTCAAAAAGGATCCTAGGTCTTTGGGATACATTTGTAATGAGTTGGACGTTTCTCAGGAGGAACAACGCAAGATTAATTTCCAAAATGCAGGAGGAACAACACAAGATGAATTTCCAAAATCCGTTAAGAAGCACCTACATAATGAAGTGAATATACACAACTGAAGTGGTTCTCAAACTTTGTAGCAACGGGATCCACTTTTTAGAATGACAATCTGTCAGGACTCCCTGGAAGTGATGTCACGGCCAGAAGTGACATCATCCAGTAGGAAGTGCCATCATTCTGCTGCCAGATCTGGAAGTGTTGTCATCAAGCAGGAAGTGACATGACTGTTCTTTCCTACTCCACAACTCACAAGCTGCAAATGACAATATCCCAGGCAGCAAGGTTGCCAGAGCAAATATTATGCAACGGACAGCTTGGAAGGATATCAGCATCTCGGCTAATCAGAGCTGCACTAGCAGTCAGAAGAGCCTTTCCTTTTTGAAGCAGAAGGTAAGGCTCCATTTCTAAACAACCCACCATAAATTGGCTCACGATCCACAGTTTGGGCAGTGTTGCACTACTGCATATTTATTTTTGCATGGTATATCCAGAGCAATTGCATTGGGTTTAAACATTGAGGAGGAGGAGAGTCAGGGATCCAGTGAGATCCAGGAACATTAGGAGATGTTGTTTCCATATTGAGTGTCAATCCTAGTTGCTTGGGGCAACAGGAAAGAGATTCTAGAATTGAAACAATCACTGTATCTAGGATGGCTGGTAGGATGAGAGGAAGCGGCTACCCCTGACCAGGTTTCCTTCTCTCGCCGAAGATGCATTGCCTTGTGCTCCTTCTCCTCCTTGTCTGGTTCTGTTCTCAGTTCACAGCAGTTGCGCCCCTTTGTTTCCTACCACCACCGCTGATGGTCACATGCTCCAGCCCACAGCACCCTGTCCATCAGAGCCAAGACAACGAACTCCGTGTCTCCTGCTTCTGGGATGGCAGCATCAAACTGAAATATTCCCGAGCCCCAGGACTGATTTCTAAGACAGAAGGAGAAAAGACAGATTTGCAACCCGCTCCTCACTGTCGCTGGTACCAAGACTCTGTCTTGGTACGCAATACAAACCACTGGTCCGGTGAGCTGGTGATGAGGACCAGACAGAACGATGGAGGCCCCCGTCCACCTTTAGCTTTTACTCAGATCACAGTGCAGTGCGAATCAGTCCATGCGCCAGCATGCGCTCATAAGAATGTGAGCATTGAAATGTCTGGACAGGATGTCCATCTTTTCCTCCTCTCACCACACACACTTCCAATTTGGGAATGGCAACCAGTCCAGCTGGGATGGTGTGCACGCCTGAAAAGTTCCACATGGAGCTACCGCTTCAAGAGCCCAGGAGGGCGTCCTGCAGAACTTCTCATTCCCAGCGAGAACCACAGCGAGCCACCCATGCCTACCGCTTATCCCCACGCAGAACTCCGCCACGTGTGTGCGTCGTATTACAGCTACCACGTGATAGTGCGCTATCCCCACCGCGGATTCTATCGTGCTTCGCTCCACACTGAGAAGGGGCCTCCGCTTGACCAAAGTCTGGGCTTGCAGGTGGAGTCTGCCTTGCTTCATGTGTTCAGTGTGTCTTCTAAACGGCTCAGCCTTCCCCACCAGGCCCTGAGTCTTTCCTGGACACTCCAACCTCTCAGTTCCGGAATAATGGCTTACACATTGATGGGCGTGCAGACCCTGGCAGAATGGTACCAGTCCTACAGTTACAATCCTTTTGCTCTGCAAAGTGATTTCTGTGCTGCACCCAACCCACAAAACCCTCGGGAGAAGGTGTTGGCCAGCATCTACTTCCGTACCAATGAGAAACTGTCAGGAGGACTCACGGGGAAACTGGACTTCTGTAATGAGACTTTGGGTTTTACCGCAAACCATACAAGCCCCGTTTACCTGATGCTCAATCCACAGAAAATCAAGATGGGCACTTATATTTTTAGCCCTACTTTGGGACTGCACTATTCCTCCCAAGAAGGCAGGGCTATCAACGCCACTGGGCAGACCTCCAGTTCCCACTATATCTTTTACCAGCAGCAGAGCCTCTCTTACCTGATCGTTGTGGAATTTGTGCAGCAGACGTGGTACCGATTCAGCCTGCACATCTACCTGAACCGGAGAGAGGCTCTGTTCAGAGCTCTAGGAGAAAAAGGAATAGAGGTGCATGTCTTCAATGGGCATTCTCCTGACGACAGCTTGGTCTACATCGTGTGGTTTATTCCTGTGCAACATCCTCTGCTGCAGTGTGAGTGGGCCTTCAGCTTGCAACTCTTTGATTCAAGGAAAGAATACCTTCTCTGGAGTCATAGTTATAATTACAAGGATAATGTACAAAACGCTTCCCGTTTTCTTTCCCGTTCCGTGTTGCCTTTCCAACCAGCTTTATATACAGGATTTGTAGCAGAAGTGAATTGCAGAAAAACGGGACTGACATGGGCTGTTTTGAAAGCGACAGTCAATACGTTTGCTTCCAAGGTGATGGAACCAGCAGTGCCCTGTCAGAAAAGCTACTGTCATGAAGTAAGATCTCTAATTCATAAGCCTGGTCCTTCCAACCCTATCATACTTTCTAGGAGAAAGTCCAAAATTAGCTTGCAAGCAACTGCAAAGGCTGTATGCAAAACAGGCACAGATCTAGAGATACTCTGGAAAATCTATAAGCTTCAGACTATAGGGAACCCTCCAGATTGGTCCAATGCTCTGAAGATACCTGGTAGGATAAGACAAGGTGGTGTCACATTTCATATACCTGCATATTACTTAGTTGCCGGCTTGTATCTCATTAATATGACCATGACAGTTCACCTACCTGCATATAACATAACCATCAGGGATTCTGATTCAGTATTTCTCCAGATTCTAGGAGGTGACTTGGTTGCAAACATAGCTGGAGGCTATTTCCAGACAGTTGGTGCTTCCGATCGTTGGGCTTTGGATGGATCTGCTTCCTTTGATCTGGATTCAGCTGATCCCCATGAAGGAATCCAATTTAATTGGTATTGCACTAAGCGGGAAATGGACTACGTCACAATGCAGATGAGTTTGGATGGAAAATGCCATCCAGCTCAAACAAGTGTCCACTGGCCAGTTTCCAATGATCCTGTTCAAATCATGGAGCCTCACACACTCCAGGAAAACACGAAATATTACATTGTTCTGATTGTTCGAAAGGAGGCAAAAACCGCACATACGTACCAAATAGTTCATGTGGTGCCGGGTTCAGCCCCAGTGCTGAGTGTTACCTGTGTTGAAAATTGTGGAAAAGCTGTCAAAGTGACAGAGAGATTGATTTTATCTGGAAAATGTCTAAACTGTGAGCAAGCTCGTCCAACAGCCTACTTCTGGACACTTCTTTCCGCAAATTCCAATGAAATGTATTTTGATTGGGCTTCCAAAACAACAACTGGGAGATCAAATCCTTCTATCCATATAAATCCGTTGGCTTTTGAATATGAAGCAGACACGTCCTATACACTCAGTCTGAAAGTGAGCACCCAGGGGAAACGACCAAGTATTTATAAGTATCCTTTTTATGTTCAGGCTCCACCCCGGATTGGAAAGTGTATCATTTATCCGAGGGTAGGTACAGCATTCCACACAAAGTTCATTATACACTGTAGTGGATTTGAAGACAAAAATGGACCTCTTACGTATAAAGTCATAGCACATTCAAATCCAATGAAAATGGCTAAAATATCATCTATTCAGAAAAATACATTTGGAACGATAGTATATGTTGGTCATCAGCACAAAACACCTCCGTCGTTTCTTCCCATTGGCATGCCTTCTAAAAACTATGTGTTGGTGATATATGTTCAAGTGCATGATGTCAATGGAGTATTTTCTCAAGTAATTTTACAAGCAACTGTTCATCCTCCAAGCAAACGTAAGCCTGTTCACATGATTCTCCATGAAGTACATAGTTTAATTAGTGGGCCCAAAGCCCCTATGTCCATTTTCCTTAAAACTAAAGATTACTTAAATTTAGGTTATTTTGTATATATGGTGGCTTCTGTATTAAATAATATTGAGATGACACCAGCCATTCATGGGCCCATGGCTGATATATGGAGAATCCTTCTGAATTTGTCTGCTGACCTTCCAATGACTGAAACAGAACTAATAAGCCAAGTTGTCGCAAGTATTTGTCAAATAACACAGGAAGTGAATGCAATTAATAGTGATTCCCAACTACTTGCAGTCAAGAAACTAAAAGAAGCAACTGAAGCTCTAAAAATGCACAGGAACAAAGATTTAGGTTCTAAGGAAACAGAAATTCTTGTCAGTGGTATACTCACTGGTCTGTCCAATGTTTTGAGAGGTTTGTTGTTGAACAATGGGAGTGTCCATGTAAATGTAGTTAAAGAAATCATTTCTGTGACAGAGATATTGGCAGATCTTGTCTTACAGGGTAAAGTCCCCGGGGAACATGAAACAAATATGGAGGCTGAAGGCTGGAACATTCACTTATGGAAGAATGAGAAGTGGGACATTTCTGGAGCATCTTCTGAAAGACAAAACTGCAAGAACTGCCTTTATGCTAAACTGAATCAGGATGACAATATGGACTTGCTAGCAGATGTGGTGGTTTCCACAGTTCTTCATGTGTTTGAGAAGAATCCCTTCCCTTGGCTGACTGATACAACAGATATTCGCACAGCAGTGACTGGATTCAAAATGGTCGGCACGAACACAAATGGTGACACTATAGGGATCACCTCTGAAGTAGTAGAAATGATCATGGATAGACAGGATAAGGACTCTGCTACCTTTGGCCTAACCTTAGGACCAGACAAAACCTTTTCGAAAACAACTGGGGGCTTCAGTTTTGAAATCAACCGAGGCTCCAAAGATATTCTTATTCAGATTTTATGTGATAAGAAAGTTAATTTTGGTGTTTCTGTCTACTTTGGGCGGAATGTCAGTAGTCCTCCAATCGCTTCTTATATTGCTTTCTTTGACAAATCGCCAATACCAAGAGAAGTGGAGTCTAACATCCCTGACTGTGCATTTAAGGCTCCTTATATCCTTTGTCTTCCTCAGTCTCTCCTTTGGTCTCCATTTCAAGGCAGCAAAGAAGACAAATGGAACATCTCTGTTGTCTTGCATGCATACCCTATTGTGCGAAGCCAAACCCCGAAGATGATTCACATTGCTCTTTTCACAGCTAACTGCCTCGATCTGGATGACATTCAGAACCAATGGAAAGAAGGAACATGCCATCTTGGCCCACAAACCAGCTGGTCTAAGATTCATTGCATTTGCAAAATGAGAGAGCGGAGCACCAGAGCAACTGGCCCTCAGTCAACCAGATCTGGTGTCCGATTTTTGGCTGGCAAAATCATTGTATACCCTAATCCTCTGGACTTTACCAAGATCCTATTAGCGGAATTTGACACAAATCCAGTGCCATTGGTGACGGTGTTTTTCATTTTTACAGGATACATCTTCTGTGTTATCTGGGCCGTGAACAAAGATAAATCAGATTTGAAAAGAAAAAACAAAATATTAGTCTTACCTGACAATGACCCTTTCCACAATGTGCGCTACTTGATTACGGTATATACAGGAAGTCGGTTGGGATCAGGGACCTCAGCAGATGTTTTTATTGAATTAACAGGCAAGAATGGAACAAGCGATGTACATTGCTTAAAACAACCACAGCTCTCAACCTTTTTTCGTGCAGCTGTTGATACCTTTCTCCTAACTACTGAGATTGACCTAGGGGACATTGTTTCTATTCATATCTGGCACAATAATAGCGGTTCTTCTCCTGACTGGTACTTAAGCCGAATCAAAGTATATAATGCACACACTAAACAATCCTGGCTGTTCATATGCAGAAGCTGGTTTGGGCTAGGCAGAGGAGATTGCAAAATTGAAAGGACATTTGAGCCAAGCAACCAAGATGCACCCTTAAACAAAGCAGATTACTTTATGATCAAACTTGCCAAAGACTTGGAAGAGAATCATGAATGGCTCTCCATCTTTGCTAAGGTTGTTACTGGTCCTTTCACAAGGGTCCAGCGACTATCTTGTTGCTTAACAATCCTGCTCTGCAACCTGCTGCTTAATATGATGTTCTTCAGTAACAAAGAGGAAATTGCTCCACTACGGCTGCGATATATGCAGTCCTTCTACATTGGAGTTGTGAGTGCTTTGGTTACCATCCCCTTGCAAGTGGGTATAACATGGGGATTTAAATATTCCAAGAAGAGTCAAGACCAAGACCAAGACCAAGACCCAAACAAGACCAAGTCAAAAACAGATGTCTTTCCTTTGTCTGAAACTCTTGAGAAAGAAAATGCCGGAGATCCTCAGACAACTTCAGAAGAAAAAAAAACAGGCTCTCTCAGATGAACGCAAAGACACAGAAGATGACAACAACCTACTGAATAAAGTATTCATGCTCTTCCTAAAAACACCAGAATTTCCATGGTGGTGTCAGTATGTCGCCTGGTTTTTAGTCTTTACTGTATCTGCACTTGCTTCAATTGTCATCGTATTGTATGGCTTGACATATGGCTATACCACATCAATAGAGTGGTTTATAGCGTCCGCGGCATCATTCTGTGAAAGTGTGTTTTTGCTACAGACTCTGAAGATGGTTATCTTCTCAGGTATGAGTACCATTAATCTCAAATACTGTGAAAAGATCCCTTGGATAACTGCAGAGCAATATCAAGAGATGCAACTAGTCGAAATAAGTATGGACGATAAAGACCCAAGAAAGGTGCATCGTGAACTCATCAAACGTAAACGCATGAGGGAATACCAGCCCATGAAGGAAGACGAAGTCATCATCTTGAGGAAAAGAGTAAGGGCGCAACATTTAGCATTTGTTTTTGTAAAGGATATTGTGTGTCATTTCGTCTTCTCAAGTTGTGTTTTTTCTATCGTTTCCGAAATGGAAACAAACGCTGCTTTTTACTACAATCAAGTGATGTATCATAAATTCTCCCCTGGTCTGTCCAGTGTGAATAAACTGGAGCACATTTACGTGTGGATGAATGATATTTTTGTGCCGTTGATACACTACGATTATAAGCCTAGCTATCTTACAGAAACTTGGTCCAAAATCCTTGGTTCAGCCAGAATGAGACAAATAAGAGCAAAGAATACTCCAAAGACCTGCTTCTCTCCCCACAGCCACTTAAACAACCTTATGGTCAATCAGACACACTGCCACCATAAATATACCATTGATCCAGAAGATCAAGCTGACTATCTCGGGTCATGGGCAGCTCCAACCACTGACTCCCATTCCAAGCACATCAGTAGTTTTCAAGGGTTTACATATGAGTCAGACATAGATCAGTGGGAATATAAGTCTTACGGTGTTTTAAACACATACGTGACTGGAGGGTATAGTTTTTATTTTTTTCCTTATGAACAACGACAAAATACAACATTAAGACTGGATGATTTGCGAAGGAACAAGTGGCTTGATGACCGGACCTGGGCTGTGATTTTTGAGCTGACCGTTTTTAATCCAGATGTTGACCTGTACTGCAGCATTACTGTCATATTTGAGGTTTCCGATATTGGCATTGTCAATACAAGTTTGTCGATTCATTCTTATGCACTGTCCACTTGGAGTTCTCAAACCAGTCTTCAGCTTTTTGTGTTTGGACTTTTAGTGTACATTCTTGTCTTTTACCTTGCGGATGAATTTCTGTTATTACGTCAAGAAAGACTAAGTTATCTACAAACCGCGACTAATGTACAAAATCTTGCCATCAAGACTGTGAGTTTCATGTTCATTTTGTTGATAGCGCTGAAATTCCATCTGGCTAGGACTTTGTTGACATCACATCTGCTTAATCCGGAGGTATTTGTTCCGTTCCACGTTATTTCTCAAATTGATCAGCTTCATAGGGTGGTTGCAGGCCTTCTGGGATTTTTATTGGTTTTGAAACCTTATCGCTATTTCAGATTTCTGTACAAGGTGCGCCTGGCAGAAAAAACTCTGGCAGCAGTTTTTCCTATATTTGTTCACTTGTCTGCAACTGCGGTTCTCTTCTTTTTTATATATATGTTGTTTGGGTATCTAATATTTGGCCAGTATTACTGGGATTATAATACTTTTATTCATGCTTTCCAGTCTGTAGTTTCTTATTGTTTCACAGCACGCAAGCCAACTGGATTTGGATCCGATTGGTGGTTAGAGATGTTTTTTCAAGTGACCTTGTTTTTTTCACTGATAGTTCTTTTTGCCAATTTATGGCGAGCTGCATTGATCTGTACTTATGAAACAATGAAACAACCAGTTTATGAACAACATTCTGATGAAGCAGAAGCAATAAATTTTGTGGCTCTGAAGATCCAAAGTATTTGGTTTTTGATCACCAGTCATCCAGAAACCACAACTGACCAACACCCATTCAGCAACGTCATATTTGGGAAGCCCGTAAGAACCGAGGAACAACATCAAGGACTGCAAACCCGGCAACTAGAGGAGGGGAAGAAGAAGGAGACATATCTTGTTATTTGAGAATGACACTGGTGACATCTGAATAAATGACATATTATTTCTTTCTCAAGCCAATCTCCACAGAATGTCTCTAAATGTGCTGTTCAGTCTCAGTGGGGTTCCATTCTCCTTCATAAGTATTTCCATCCCTAGAATGCCTCTGAATCCTCCATCATGCAGTGCCAATAGGGCTCATGCTGTAAGGGAGTTTCACTTTTCAACATTTCCTCAAGGTAAGGGAACATTTGTTCCCTTGCCCCGGAGAACAAGTCCAAGCAAAGTCAGGGAGGTGAATTGAGGCCAGGAAGGGGAATAGGATATTGACCTTGTTGCATCCTCCCTAATCCACTCTCCTCCCCATTCCCCCCTGTTCCAACCACCCCACCTTCCCTCACCCCTGCATAGGCTTACTGAGGCTCTTTCTCCACCCATTGGTGCATGGACCTGGCCACTTGCTCCTTGTGATGGCAGCAAGGCCGCACTGTATGGCATGTTGCATACAAGAATATGTGCTGTCAGAACACTGGGACGACACTTGTTCCAGCAGCATAAGGCCCTGTTAGGATTGAGCCATCCAGTTTTGAGCCACATCTTTGGAGTTTTAAATTGGTACTACCTTCCCCAAAACTTCCTGGTGAAGCCATGGAACCTGACCAAATGAGGCTTTGCAGCCCCATTGGGGTCACGACCCAAAGGCCCAAAACGGGGAGAGTGAGGCGGGATGGGGGAGGGAGTTGGGAGGAACATGGAGAAGGCAGCAGACAACAGATTCTTAATCTCCTTCACCTGCAATCCCTTTCATCCCGTCCCCCAAAACCGACATGCCTCCTACATGTAGAAAATGTTACATTGATGACCAAATTGACATAGCTTACAGGAACCCCATAGGGAACCCTGCAAAAACTGCAGAAAAGCACCAGAGTTTTCACCCGATTCAATGAGCCTCTCCCCCAAGATGGAGCATAGGAAATCCCAGGACATCCACCCCAGCATATAAGCCATTTGCAGGGATAGTCTCAGTTGAATCACCATGCACATGACATGGGCCTTGGTCTGTTATAGGGGACCAAGGTCTGTTATAGGGGACCCTTTTGGCAAAGGGGCAGTGTGCATAATCTCACTGACCTCATAAGACCTTGTGTAAACTCCTGCCTTCTCAGAATTGCCATAGCATGCATTCTGTTATGTTTGTGGGTCCCACATAACCAGACGAAGCATAAGTCCTTTTAGTACGGTTTAATTCCAACACAACAAAACAAGGCTAAAAACAACCCACTCACACATACTAAAATACTTAACCACTCAACCACGCCCAAGCCTAGATCTCCAGTGATTGGTCCACCAATCCTGGGTAACTAATTGCTTCTCCCACAGATGAAATCACTACATACATAACACTCCTTTTCCCCAAGAATTGTTCAGGGTCCACACACATAATCTTCCAAGTAACGCGGCCGTATCCGTTCTCGTGCAGAACGACGTGGCACTGGAACAGGAGACTCTACTGTTCTGGTTTGTTCTAATGGGTTCTCTGGAATGCTCACTGGGGCCGATACCCCTACTGTAGAACTCTCCAAAGACACTCCCACATCAGTGGATTCCGGTGGAGCCAAAAAAGATTCCTCTTCCTGTTATGTTAAGTCTTGACTGGCTCCTGCACCAAACACCTCCTGTTGTTGGTCTCGGAGCACAGGGGGAAATGATACTGGCCCTGAATCCGATACATGGCGGCGCATTTGATCCAGATGACGTCGAAAAATCTTCCCATCAGAACCGGCCACTTCATATGAAACTGGACCTGTAGCCCGACAAACAGTTGCTGGAATCCACATTGGGCCATTGGCATAGTTCCGTATATAAACTAAATCGTCCTGACTAAAACTACGAACTGCTCCTTGTGTCTCTGCCATTGGCAATTTATCCGTCGTACGATCCGGATGTAATCTGTCCAAACGAGTTGTTAATTGCCGCCCCATTAACATCTCTGCAGGGCTATGGCCCGTGGTCGTACAAGGGGTCACTCGGTGGCTAAACAAAAATGCTGCCAACCGATGATCCCAATCCCCCTGAACAATTCGCTTCAAAGAATCTTTAGTAGTTCTCACCATTCGTTCTACCTGGTCGTTTGTAGATGGATGAAACGGGGCTGATGTTACATGCCGAATCAAATACCTGCCTATAAAATCTTTAAATTCTACAGATGTAAACTGCGCAGCATTATCGGATACAATAACATCAGGTAGACCATGCGTAGCAAAAATCCTATGAAGGGCCCTAACAACTGTCCTTGAAGTCATCACAGTAACTGGTACTACTTCCAACCATTTTGTATATGAGTCTACCAATAAAAAGAAATTCTGACCTTGAAAGGGCCCTGCAAAATCTATATGTACCCTCGACCATGGAGTGCAAGCAGTCTCCCACTGTTGAACAGGAGCTCTTGGCACTTCTGGCCGAGACTCCTGACATAGTCTACCACGATGTACCCACTCCTCTATGGCAGCATCTATTCCTGGCCACCAAACATAACTCCTTGCCAATGCCTTCATTTGCACAATCCCTGGATGATTTTCATGTAAAGCTTCTAAAACTTGATTTCTTAATTTCGGAGGGATCACCACTCAACTTATGTGCTGAAAGCTCATTTTGGCGAGTTTTGTATGCTTTAAACTCAGCCTCTACTTGGCCTCCTGGCCACCCTCGCCAAACCCAATTCAAAACACGGGAAAGAACACTATCTTTAGCTGAATAAGAAGCTACCATGTAAGCATGCAATGGTGGCTCTGGGAGAGATTCTAGAAGCATAATACCATATGCTGGAGCCGGATCTGGCCCTGAACCCGGCAATGGTAAACGGCTAAGAGCGTCTGCATGCCCGATCACCTTGCCTGATCGATACTCTAAGGAATACTGATATGCTGACAAAAAAATAGACCAGCGCAACATACGAGGAGACAAAATTTGAGGTGTTTGTCTATCTGGAGCAAAAAGACCCAACAAGGGTTTATGATCTGTTATAATTAAAAAACAACGCCCATATAAGTAATCATGAAACTTTTTAACCCCCGCTACTATGGCCAGGGCTTCTTTGTCTATTTGAGCGTAATTTCACTCTGTTGACGATAAAGTCCGTGAGTAATAAGCTACTGGTACCTCTCAGCCATCCTGCAGTCTATGACTTAAAACCGCCCCATACCATAAGGGGAAGCATCACATGTCAGAATGACCGGTAATGACTCATCAAAATGAGCCAATAAAGAATTAGAAGTAAGCAATTTTTTTACTTCTTGAAAGGCAACCTCTTGTAATTGGCCCCACTTCCACGGAGCCCCATTATCCAAAAGCCGATGTAATGGTTCTGCCACTGCTGCCTTATGTGGCAAAAAAGAATGGTAAAAATTTAGCAATCCTAGAAACGCTTGCAATTCCTGCTTTGATCTAGGAGGGGGAGCATTTACAATAGCCTGTACCTTTCCCGGGGCTGGATGTACCCCATCTGCATCTATAAGATACCCCAAAAACTCTACCTTTGAAGTCCCCAAAATACACTTCTCTCTCTTTACCTTTAAGCCTGCTGAATGGAAACGCTGGAGGACTTCCCGAAGACAGAATTCACTTTCTGACGCCCCAGCAATCAAAACATCGTCAACAAAAGGAATAACCCATCAGATTTTGAAAAATCCCTGGTGCTACAGAAACCCCAAATTGCAGACGCTTCACCTTAAATGCGCCCTTATGCGTCACAATAGTCTGGGCTTCTGCCGTCTCCTCCGTAACAGGTAACTGCTGGTATGCTTGAGCTAAATCTAACTTTCCAAAAACCTTAGAACCTGCAAGAGAAGTCAGTAGCTGGCAAATCACTGGAACTGGATATGCATGTTGCTGCAATGCCTTATTGATTGTACACTTATAATCAGCACAAATTCTCACATCCCCATTGGGCTTAAGTGGGGTAACAATAGGTGTTTCCCAACGTGCATGCGATACTGGTTCTAAAAACCCCTGCCTAACTAGACGATCAAGCTCTTCTTCAATCTTAGATTTTAATGCAAATGGGACTCGTCGAGCCTTCAGGCATATGGGCATAATAGCTGGATTTAACTGTAAGGACACTGCTGGACCTTTATAACACCCCAAAGTTTTTTCAAAGACCTGTGCAAATTCTTTACAAACTGCCTCAGAATCTTGTTGGTCCATATTCTGAACACCCATTATTTGAATTCCTAATGGCCCAAACCACGCTAGTCCCAAAAGACTGGTACGACGTCCCTCTACAACAACCAATTCTAGAAGCCCATCAAAATCTTTATACTGGACTCTAAACTTACCCACACCCCGAAGAGGGACCCGATTTCCTTGATAATCTGTTAGCAATAGCCCTGCTGATTCTAATTTGGGACTCTCATTTGGACAAAGGCGCTTATAAGTATCCATAGAAATAATTGATAATGCTGAACCTGAATCTACCTCCATTTTACAGGGAGACCCTTGAATCTCTACCTTCACATATATCTTCTCCTTAGTTGTTAACCTCAAACTCTGTACAGGATATACTGAAGTAGTGTAAAGCTCTTCCTGAAGGATAGATTCTTGATGACTTTCATTATCACTACTACTACCAATTTCCCGAATAGACCCCCTTACAAACTTGCTTCTACAAACTCGTGCTAAATGCCCTAATTTCAAACATTTTTTACATTTAAAATTCCTATAATTACAATTCTGGCGTTCATGTGCTCCCCCACAACCTGCACATGAACGCTGACCGTAGCTCTCAATCTCTTGCCGGTCCCTTGATTGAAGGACTGGTGCTATCTGTTGATTACTCAGTCCACGTCCTCCTCTATGGATTTGCAACACTTCCCCCCGATCTTTACCATTCCTATCCGTCTTTTTACGATAATTTACCTCCGGTTTTAAGGAGGAAGGCAACTGCTTTATGGCACCCTCTGCTCTTTCAAATGATAAGCATTCTTTAATTGCTTCTTGGAAAATCAATGTCTCCTTAGCAAACATTTTCTGTTGTAATTTCTGATTTTCCAGACCACACATCACTCGATCTAAAAGCATTTCCTCCAGGTTGCTAAACTCGCACCTTCTTGCCAACTGGCGAAGGGCAGCCACAAAACCTGAAATGGATTCTCCAACAGCCTGGTCCCTTTTATAAAAGGCATACTGTCGTGCAATCCAAGAAGGTTGTGGTGCAAAATGACTCTTTAGAAGGCCCATAATATCCTTATAAGGTGTAGTTCTCAATTCATTCGGGGCCACCAAACTTTGAGTAATTTCAAACGTTGCAGCTCCACAAATGCTAAGCAAGGTTGCTCTTTTCAATACAGCATCTGAAATTCCCTTGGCTTCCAAAAAAAACTCCATACGTTCGGCGTACGTCTCCCACAACTCTGGGAATGCCAGGTCAAACGCCTCCATTTGTCCTTGAACAGCCATAATTTTTCTTTTCGTCGTAATCCAGGCTCAGGCTTGAAATCCCATCCTCGTCACCACTGTTATGTTTGTGGGTCCCACATAACCAGACGAAGCATAAGTCCTTTTAGTACGGTTTAATTCCAACAAAACAAAACAAGGCTAAAAACAACCCACTCACACATACTAAAATACTTAACCACTCAACCACGCCCAAGCCTAGATCTCCAGTGATTGGTCCACCAATCCTGGGTAACTAATTGCTTCTCCCACAGATGAAATCACTACATACATAACACATTCTGTCCCAGCAGTGCCCCACACACAGACACACTACAGGAGCTTCCACTGTAACAGGGGAAGCCAGCACAGGGACAGGGCCTTTGCGTCCCGGCCAAATGCATCCCTGTGATTGAAGTCCCTGGACATTTGTGCCAGGGTATTCTTTTTGCATTCTGGACATTTGCGTCCCAATATATGCATACTTGTATTAGATGGTTGGAGATACCTTGGGCATCTGTCTACACAGAGGAAAGGCAGAATGAAAATATTTTAAATGTACTTACTTTTTTAAATGCAGAGGAAGGGTTAGGGCTGGTGTCAGGGAAAAGAGAACCCTAGGCTTTGGCCTGCCTCCGTTTTGAGACAGCTGTAACTTCTTAGCTGTAACGATCGCTCCACAGCTGGTGGGAAAGGAGCTAATTAGGAAGAGTGAGGAATGTGTTGGCTGCTTTTTCAGTGGCCAAGAGAACCAGGGACCTATCAGAATGTGCGGTGACTCAAGGATGCTCTCATCAAGGAAGATTCCTCGCAGCTTTGTAATTCCGGTTGGGAGGGGGTAGGAGCAGTGACTGAGGGTAATACAGCCCAGCCATTCTGGACGTTTTGGACCACTGTGTGTTCTGGTTGGCTGTGGCAGGTGCCATTACCATAATTACCGTAAGGTGATAAAAAGGACCCTTGAAGGAGGGGAATGGGCATTCTCCACACTTCTCAGCCTCAGTCAGCTCAGACCTCCATCATGGGCACCTGGCCTCACAGGTAGCCTAGAAAACTGAACACTTTCTCTACTGGATAAAGCAACCAGGTGAGAGAAGGGTTGTGTAGTTAGGAAGCTAGCTTTGTTATTTTAGAACTGTTGTTTCTGAATGTATTCTCATGCTTTTGTGCCTTAAAGTTTATCTGTGTTAAACTTTATTCTTAATAAACCAAAATATCTTTTAATACCCCTGCTAACTGGGCAAGAGGCACTATTTCAAGTGGTGTTCCTCTTATATTTAGCAAGGGGAGAGTAATTGTCCCTCTTCACCCCTGGTGGTCTGCCTTTTTTTAAGATTGTGAGCCCTTTGGGACAGGTAGCCATTTAACTTATTAATATTATATGCCTGTAAACCACTTTGTGAATTTTGTGTTGAAAAGCAGTATATAAATATTGTTGGGGGGTGGGGTGGGGTGGGGTTTTTTAAAGACCTGTGTTGGTCTTGAGTACTGGGAATGGGGTCAGCTATCTGGCCTAGCTGCTGCTTGGTCTAGCTACCAAAGTAAAGTCCAGAGCCTTGAATTCTGGGTTCCTGGGGTTGGGGAGTCCAGGTCTTGCAAGGGCTGGTGTGAGCCCATAGGGTCTCAAAGTCCCTGAGCTGAGAGACTGGCATAATTCAGGATGGTGGCAGTCCTACCAGATTCAGTACTGTGAGATTTGGTTTAATTGGTGAAGAACTGTGCTATGCTGTCTCAAGGTATGTTGTGACCTCCCTGAGATTGCAAGGAACAGAGGAATCTAAGAAGTGTGGGCAAAGCATTTAAGCTGAGATTTGGATTCCTTAAGTGTCTGGTCTGCATAAGGACCTAAATTGAGCACATCGGGAAAACTGGAAGTGATATTTTAAGGCCACTGAAGGCCTTCTGAGGCTGCAGAACTCAAGCTCCACCAACATGCAGGGCCTCAAAGGGGAAGGCTCCTCTGGGTTATTGAGCCCCCTGTTCCAGTGATGTCATTTGGGGGGACAGACCAGAATGGGCGTTCCGGATCCTAACGGGCTCCATGGCTGGTTCCGGGTTCCCGACAAATGCCAATCAAAAGTGAGTTCCTGTTCCTAAATCATTTGAATGACACCACTGCCCTGTTCCCTGCTGCAAGAAACCCTTGTTTAAGTAGCCGATGTTGGACAACCCCATGCAAAACCCAGGGATGGGCTACAGGGACAGGACAGGAAAACCGGGACCAGATTCAGAGGGTTGAGGGGGATGGCACCAGCCAAGCAGCCCTGGGCAGCCCCAAGACTGCCTAGAGGGCATGACATCAGTGTGGTGTCACCTCCATGACATGGTGTCTCCCCATAGATCAGCCCCGCCCCCTGTAAGCTGCGCCTGTGAGCCAAACGTTTCCAGGGCTGCCTGGCTCTCCAGGAGCTCTAACACCATCTTGAGTGGCCCAAAGGTGAATGGGGGCCTTCACCTGTAGAAGCAGCTACCAGATGGCTCTTCTGCGGAATGCTGATGGAGGTCAGAGGACCCCATTTGCAGGACCCCTTTTGGAGACACAGCATCTGGAAGGAGGGGTGGAATAACAAGCCCTTTTCATGCTACCTCTTCCCCATGGCACCACCCGCTGCGGCCTTCAGCCCCTGCACTGAATTGCCCTTGTGACACCACTATCCAAGATGCCTGGCAGCAAGTGCCAAGATGCTAGCCAGGCAGCTTCAGGGTGCCAATCAGCAGCTGGAGTGAATGATGCACCCACCGAGGCAATATCTGGGTGAAAGGGTAACATTCCCTGCTCATAACCGCCTGTCAAAGTGAGGCCAAAATCTTCCTCTCTTTCTCAATTTCTTATATATGGTTGATTCCACTCCCACCATAGAAGATTCAGAACCCAATTCTAATGGACGTTATGCGGGTGGAACTTGCTTTCTGCCAGTGTAAACTGCTTTATACCTATCACAAATACGACTAGGGGCCCAACCCTATCCAATTTTCCAATGCTGATGCAGCTGCAATGCAGCCCGGAGGTAAGGGAACAAATGTTCCCTTACTTTGAAGAGGTCTCCATAACTGCTCACAGGATACAGTGTACAGGTGCTGGAAAGTTTTGGATTGGGCCCTGTAGGATTGGGCCCTAGTCAGTCTGTAGGGTCTGGCCACTACTGCAAGCAGCAAATAGCCAAGTCCGTGTAAAGACGGATCTGGACCCCTGTTGGCATAGGGAAGCCTGTGCAGGAAGTTGGAGGGAGATGGGGAGGTGTTGAATGGGTGGGTGTGATGGGGCAATGAGGGGGAGGAAAGATCAGGCCTAGGAGGTGGCGGTGCACACCAAATCCTGACCCTGTTCCTGGGACTAATTTGCCTTCAAGGATCAACTCAGAGTTGTGCCAGGAATTGAGCTCATGCAAATCTGAGCTGACGTATTGGTGGAAAAAGACTAGGAGAAGTTTTGCATGCTGGTTAGTGTATAAATTGACCCTCAGGCACCCCTTTAATCATGAAAATAGACAAAGCATATTTAAGGGATTCTGTTCAGGAATATGTATGGAAGCAGACCAGTGATCCAAGTGGAATATCATCCTACAGAATTCTCATCCATGCTCCAAATGTCCGTTGGAGTTTTCAAAATGAATGTGTTATTCATATGAATTCTAGATAATGGGGTTTACAAGAACTATGAGGAGAATACAGAATCCAATCAGCAAGGAAATACAATAAATATTGCCACCAGAACAGAATCTGGTTGCCCAAGGCAACAGCAGCAAGAGTCTAGAATCCATTCAGTCTATCTTTGCACCCCCTCTGGTTGCCGAGAGACAGCTGTTGCGACCGTCCTAGGTTTATTTGTCTCGCCAACAATGCAATGCCTCTTCCTCTTCCTCTTCCTTTTCTACTATTGGTGTTGTTCCCAGTTCCTGAGGGCGGTGCCCCTTCAGCCATCACCATTGCTGGTCACTTGCTCAAAGCCCCCAATGCGTGTTTATCAACAACAGGATAACGAGCTCCAGATCTCGTGTCTGTGGGATGAGTATGTTGAGATGCGCTATTCAAGGCGACCAGGAGTGGATTTGGAGACGGAAAAGACAGACTTGCAACCTCTTCCTTCTCCTCTCTGTAGTTGGTATCGAGATTCCATCTTTGTACATCATACAAAAAGCTGGTCAGGTCAGCTGCTGCTGCGCCCAGGCCTGCCAGGGCAAGGCCCCCACCCATCTTGGACTCCCAGTCAGATCACAGTACAATGTGTATCAGCTTGGTGCGCTCCACCCTTGTGCCTTCACCACAACCTGAGCATCGCGATGGCTGGACAAGATGTCCACCTTTTCCCGCTCTGGCCACACACACTTCCCATTTTGGAGTGGCAGCGGGTGCAGCTGGCTTGGTGCGCACGACTGAAGAGTTCCACATGGAGCTACCACTTCAGGAGTCAAGGGGGGCATCCTGAAGACCTCCTCATTCCCAGCAACCAACATAACAGGCCACCTCCATTCACTGTCTATCCTAACATTGAGTTGTCCCAGGTATGTGCATCCTACTATAGCTATCAACTGACGGTGCACTATCCCCACCGTGGATTTTATACTGCTTTGCTCGGTATTGAACATGGACCTCCGATCAGCCTTAGCATGGACTTGTTGGTGGATCCTGCCTTGCTTCACGTTTTTAGCGGACATTCCAAATTGCTGAGCCATCCACACGAGACTCTCAGCCTTTCTTGGAGCCTTCTACAACTCAGCCAAGGAATAATGGCTTATAAACTGATGGACAGGGCTGGTGTGGCAGGGTGGTTTCACTCCTACAGGTACAACCCTTTTGCTTTGCAGAGCCATTTCTGTGCAGCACCCAACCCACAAAATCCTCGGGAGAAGGTGTTGGCCAGCATCTACTTCCGTACCAATGAGATACTGTCCAGAGGACTGATGGGGAAACTTGATTTCTCTAACAAGACTTTGGTTTTCACTGCAAACCATACAAGCCCCATTTACCTGGTGCTCAATCCACAGAAAATCAAGTTAGGCACTTATATTTTTAGCCCGACTTTTGGACTGCACTATTCCTCCCAAGAAGGCAGGGCTACCAACGCCACTGGGCAGAGCTCCAGTTCCCACTATATCTTTTACCAGCAGCAGAGCCTCTCTTACCTGATCGTTGTGGAATTTGTGCAGCAGACATGGTACCGATTCAGCCTGCACGTCTACCTGAACCGGAGAGAGGCTCTGTTCAGAGCTCTAGGAGAAAAAGGAATAGAGGTGCATGTCTTCAATGGGCATTCTCCTGACGACAGCTTGGTCTACATCGTGTGGTTTATTCCTGTGCAACACCCTCTGCTGCAGTGCGAGTGGGCCTTCAGCTTGCAACTCTTTGATTCAACAAACAAGTTACCCATTCAGAATTATACTTATGCCTACACAGATCATGTCAGAAATGCAGCACAATTCATTCCTGACTCTGTTTTACCCTTCAACCCTGCTGCTTATACTGGCTTTGTAGCACAAGTGAAATGTCCTAGTGGTGGATTTATATCCGCTATTTTAAAAACCACTGTTAACACTTATGCTTCAAAGGTCACAGAATCCAGAGTGGCTTGCTTGGAAAAGCCCTGTTCTGTTCCAGAAGTCAGCATTCAGAGAATTGACCCTTTCAAACATGTCTTGCACTATGCTCATGGGACAGGATTTTCTCTGGTAGCAGATACACAGATAAACTGCCCAGCTCCTAAACAAACATATGTCATATGGAATATCTATAAAGTCCCAAATATAACAACTACACCAGACTGGTCAAAATCTCTTCACCCACCTGGTGTTGGATGGAGAAATGCCACCATATTGGAAGTTCCTGGTTCCACCTTAGATGATGGCTTATATCTTTTTCATTTTATAGTGAAATTAATCCCAATGGATAAAAGGGACAGCGTGGAAAACTCTGATTCAGTGTATGTTGAGATTGGGTCAGATAATCTGGTTGCTGTAATTTCTGGAGGCAATTTCCGGGAAATTGGATTTTCTGATCAATGGACACTAGATGCAACTGGTTCCTTTAACACTGGGGCAGTCCAACCCTCTGAAGGATTCACATTTAGCTGGTACTGCACCAAACAAAAAATGGATTATGTAACCATGACACTAAGTGAAAAGGGGAAATGTCATCCAAATCAAGTAGATCTGAAATGGACAACATCCCCTGATCCCATTCAAATGGTACAAGCCAAAACTCTTCAGGGAAATATGGTGTATTACTTTCGCCTGGTGGTTCAAAATGGTTACAGAGTCGCTCAGGCAGAACAAATCATATATGTAGAACCAGATTCTGCACCAATTTTGAATGTCACGTGCATTGAAAATTGTGGTAGGTTGGTAATTCCAAATGAAAGATTTTGTCTTTCTGGCAAATGCTTAAACTGCAAAACTAGGAAACCTCTCTATTATTGGTCGCTTCTCTCAGCCCATTCAACCGAAATAAATTTTGATTGGTCTTCAAAATCGACAACTGGCAGGACCAATCCATATCTACATATAAATGCTTTTGCATTTTTATCCATGGCAGATCAGTCATATATTCTTAGACTGAGAGTAATCACTAAGAATGAACAGTCAGCTATCTATGAGTATTTTTTTGATGTTCATAAACCACCTCGAATAGGGATGTGCGTCCTTAATCCAAGGATAGGTGTGGCATTTCTAACAAAATTCATGATTGAGTGCAGTGGATTTGAAGACAAAAATGGACCTCTTACATATAAAGTCATTGCAGCATCAGATCAGACAAAAATTAGTACCATATCTTCACTGGAGAATAGTAGTTTGGGAATAATAGTATATGTTGGTCATGAGCATAAATCTCCTCCATCTTTTCTCCCAGCTGGTACTCCATCCCAGGACTCTACCTTGATCACATATGTTCAAATATGTGATGTTCTTGGAGCATGTTCTCAAGTAACTTTACAGGCAACTGTGTATTATCAAATGAAAAGTCAATCAACAGATGTTGTTTACCGTGAATTACACAGTTTAGTCAATGGATCCAAGTCACCTATGACAGCTTTGCTTGAATCTAAGGATTACTTTAATATGGGTTACTTTGTATACATGGCAGCCTCTGCATTAAATAATATCGAGACTTTAGCAACTAATCAGGGCTCTAAAGCAGATTTGCGACAAGTCCTCCTTGGCATGGCTTCAAGGATACCTTCAATTGATGTAGTAGAAATAAACCAAGTGATCTGGTGTATTTGTCAGGTAACACAAGAAACCACTGAAGTAAACAGGGAGTCACAGCTGCTTGCAGTCAGAAAATTAAAAGAAGTAAGTGAAGCTCTACAAAGGCATCGGAACAAAGACCTAGGTTCTAAGGACACTGAGATCCTTGGCAATGGTATACTTATTGGCCTATCCAATGTGCTGAAGGCTTCTCTGCTGAACCTTAGGAATATCCATACTGATGCTATTAAAGAAGCCATCTCTGTGATGGAGAAGTTAGCCAACCTGGTCTTACAAGGTAAAGTCCCAGGGGAACAGGAAACGAATATGAAGACTGAAGACTGGGTCATTCACTTATGGAAAGATGAGTATTGGGAAGTTTCTGGAAAGTTCTCTGAGAGAAGAGACTGCAAGAACTGCTTTTACCCAAAACTGAAGCGAGGTGATCCTGTGGAATTACCAGCTGATGCGGTTGTTTCCACGGTTCTTTATGAATTTGACACAAATCCCTTTCCTTGGTTGCTTCATACAGCAGAGATCGGCACAATGGTCACTGGATTCCAAATGGTGGGCACTAGATTGAATGGCGACTTAATTGGGATTGTGCCTGCTGTCACTGAAGTGGTCATGGCGAGAACTGATGAGGACACTGCCAGCTTTGACCTGACAATAGGACCAGACAAAAAACTCCCTAAAACAACGGGTGGGTTTAGTTTTGAGGTAAAGAGAAGCTCCAAAGATGTTCTTATCCAGATTATCTCCAAAATAAAAGTTACTTTCCAAGTATTTGTATATCTAGGCCTCAATATGAGCCATACTCCTGTAGCTTTATACACAGCTTCACATGACAGCCCTCCAATACTGAAGGGAGTCGGTTCTAAGGTCACTGACTGCGCCATTAATGTTCCTTATATTATTTGTCTTCCTCAGTCACTCCTTTGGTCTCCAGCCCAAATGGGCAAGCAAGCAGACAAGTGGAACATCACTATTGTCCTACAAACACACCCTGTAGTGAGTGGCCAGACCAGCAGTATGGTTCGCATTGCATTGTTTGCAGCAGACTGCCTAGAGCTTGATGGAGTTCAAAGCCAGTGGCAGGAAGGAACATGCCGACTTGGCCCTCAGACCAGCAGTTCTAAGATACATTGCATCTGCACACCAAATGAGCGTAGTAAAAGAGCAGCCAGTCCGCACTCGACAGAGCTGTCCAGGCCTGGCATCCAATTTATGGCGGGCAAAGTCCATTTGTTCCCCAATCCTGTGGATCGGAAAGTGGGGCTTTTAGTACAGGCTGGCCAAAATCTTATACCAGTGTGGACAGTACTTATCGTTTTTATAAGCTTCATTATCTTGGCTATCTGGGCCATAAGGAAAGATAAACGGATTGTTACCAGGGTCCCCATCATAGACCTGGCAGATAATGATCCCTTTCACACCATTGGGTACCTGATCACCATATACACAGGAAATGGCTGGGAAGCAGGCACCACAGCTGATGTCTTCATTCAGCTAATTGGTCAAGCGGGGATCAGTGATGTACATCAACTAAAGCATCCTCAGTTCCCAAAGATCTTTCGGCGGGGAGCCATTGACACCTTTATTTTAACAACTAAGGAAGATTTAGGAAACATTTTTTCTCTACATGTCTGGCATAACAACTTTGGCTCCTCTCCGTCCTGGTACTTAAGTCGCATCAAAGTACAAAATATGGCCACTCGACAGTCGTGGCTATTCATTTGCAGAAAATGGCTGGCCGTTGGCAAGGATGATTGCCAAATAGAAAGGGCATTTCCCGTTACAGATCCAGCTGCGACTTTAAGGAGGATCGATTACTTCATGATATCAGTTGGCTATAACTTGCCCAATGATCACCTGTGGCTGTCTCTCTTTTATCGTGATACAGACGCCAATTTCAGCACATTCCAAAGGGTGTCCTGTTGCTTTACGATTCTGTTCTGCCTTCTGATGATTAACACTCTGCTAGTAATGTTTATGCTGGGTGAAAATTCAGTAAGGATACGATATTGGAAGGCTATGTTGAATGGACTTGAAGGCACTTTCTTTTCCATCCCCCTGCAATTGCTTGTGATAACCTTGTTTAAGTATTCCCCTCAAAAGCCTTCACCATACAAGCCAGCTCAAGCTCCAGTTAAAGAAAACTCCACTTTGACTCTTGACAGCCTTGGTCAAGAGGGCAATTCAAGAGATGCTTCAAAAGTGAAATCTCAGACACTCCCGCTATGGGCAAGAGCCCAATTTCTTATGAAACCACGGAAAATAAAGTTTTATTGGTGGTGCAATAATGTAGCTTGGATCTTTGTCTTCCTTCTATCTGGGATATCATCATTTATCACCATATTTTATGGTCTGGACTACAGCGCCGTCACTTCCTTAGAGTGGTTAACGTCCTGTATTGTATCAGCTTGTCAACATATATTTATCCAGCAGACCTGTAAAGTCGTAGTGTTGTCGGCCTTTGGTTCCATTTTTGCCAAAGACTGCAGCAGTATTCCATGGTTACGCCACAAAGATAAGAGATTTAGTGATAGAACGATGACTGCCGATGAGATGGAGACGTTGCATAACAGACTTGCCCAACTTAGAGCGTCCAAGCAATACCAGCCACTGGATGAAGGTGTGGTTGTCAGCTTGAGAAAGACCCACAAGGTGAAGTATCAAGCATACATGTTCATGAAGGACATGACCTGCCACTTTGTATTCTTAACCTTAATTTTAGCTTTGTCAAATTTTTCAGAAACAACAAGTAGTTTTCATTATAATCAAGCGCTACGCAGCAAATTCTCACTTGGTTTGTCTAAAATTGACAGGACGGAGGATATTTACATGTGGATGAGAAAGGCCTTTCTGCCATTGATACACAATGACTATCAACCAACCTATATTTCAGAGACCTGGTCTAAAATTATTGGATTGCCCAGAATGAGACAAGTAAGAGCAAAGGATATTAAAAGGAAATGTTTCCGGGCAAGCTCCCAGATGAATGCAGTTTTGATGAATAACACTCACTGTCATTACAAATATGGAATAGACTCAGAAGACCAAACTGACTATTTTGGGTCATGGACAACGCGAGCTAATCATTCAGCCTCTGGGTACCCAAGTGGTTTTTCAGGCTTCACATATGAACAAAGCGCTAAGGTCTGGGATTATGACTCCTTTGGAGAATTGCACATGTATCCGGCCAGAGGATACAGTTTTTATTTTTTTCCAAAAGAACCACGAGTGAATTCCACAAGAAGGCTGGCAGATTTGGAGATGAACCGCTGGATTGATGAGCGCTCCTGGGCAATTATATTGGAGCTGACCACGTTTAATCCAGATGCAGATATGTTTTGTAGTATCTCTGTCATATTTGAGTTTTCTTTTTTAGGCTTCATTAACAGAAGCCTGTCAGTTCACTCTTATAAGCTGCCTATTTTAAAGCACCAAACCAAGAGGGAATTGTTAATATTTGTTGCTATTACATTTATGCTCATCATTTATATTGCAGATGAATGTTGGGTAGTGTATCAAGAAAGGAGAAATTATATCAAGGCAACTGCCAATTTAATCAATTTTGGAATAAAGACATTCTGTGTATCAGTTCTTTTGCTACACATAGCCAAATTTATGATTGCTTTTAAATTACTTCGGTTTTATTTACTTCATTCAGAACAATTCATTCCCTTCCATAAGGCTTCTAACCTTGATCAGGTTGTCAGGAAAACAATAGGATTTTTGATTTTTTTCCTAGTTTTGAAAACATACCGCTATTTCAGATTCATGTACGATGTGCGCCTGGCACAAAGAACCCTTTTTACTGTTCTTCCTACAATGATTAACATGTCAATAGTAGCTGGCATATTATTTTTTGCTTTTCTATCATTTGGGTACCTAGTATTTGGTGAGCATGAACGGAATTATAGAACAATGATGTATTCCTTCACAACTGTATTATCTTACAGTACATCTGCGTTTAGGCACACTGAGTTTGCATCCGCAAAAACCTTGGCAGGTTTTTTCCTCGCTGCATTTATGTTAATAATGCTTTGTGTTGTGGTCAATTTGAGTCACGCAATCTTTATTTTGATGTTTAAGGAAATGAAGCAAGTGGGCATTAAAGAACCGTCGCATGAAGCGGAAACAGTGTACTTAATGATACAGAAGATCTACAAAATGGGCTTTTTTGCCATCTATGGTACATATCCTGAAACAGAAACAGAAATTTTCAATACTGTATTGTATGGCAAACCAAATTGGGAAAATGATTGGGAAAATCTATATAGAAAAATGAATAGCCCATTTCAAGAGTCTCCAAATACAAATCTGGTTCGAGTTTGAGAAGAAATTGAGATGGAATGAATTTATTTCCATATTTTTCACCAGCTCTTGGTTTGGACCCCAATTTGTACTGATGGCTGTACTCACAGAGGCTTCTTCTATGAACAGTGGGAGGGGGTGTCGCACTCATGGAAGAATCTCTTCCGCAAGCACAACTCTCCTTCTGTTCATTGAAGGGGCTTCTGCAAGGGCAGGCATAAACTGGGATCCCAGTCATTGTCTTTTTTTACAATCCAGGCCCCCTCCTCCCGTATCCGCGTTTCCGTATTTGTGAGTTCACTTATCCGTGGTTCTCAAATTCCCCTCCCCAACCGCTATTATGAGTCACCTCTGTTCGCAAATGCTTTGCAAAAGGCAACCTTCATTTTCCTTTGGAACAGGAAGCAGTACACAAACAGCAAGAGACGGGCAGGGCAATCCTAGAAGGTGTGCAGCATTGGCGCAACGTTGTGGTGCTGCGCAGCTAGTGTTGGAGGGGCCACGATGTAATTGTCACTAGTATGTTAAGCACTTATTGGATGTAGTCATTTGTCACTTATTCTGCCTGTGTCTGATTTAACCTCAAGAGCAGGTAGGAATCAATAGTACATGATAATATATGAAAATACGCAGAAAGGTTTGACGACAATGAAACAGAAAAATGTATTCCGTATTGGACCTATTCAGTTCACAAAAATTCTCTTTAACATTCTGCCTACTTATGTCCCTCTTAAATCTTTCCCTTATCATTCCCCGAAGCCAGTTTTCTTTGGCAGAATTCAGTTATCTTTTCACACTTACCTTTAGATACTTGTCGATGTAGTCAGAGATGGTTGTCCAAGCTGGTAATTCTGACTCCCCCGCAAAACCTCCCATTGTTATTGCACTTTAAAATTTGCTTGATATTTGAGCCACAGTGAGGTTAAAATGAGTTTTTTAATGAATCCAAGCTAAGCATTCTTTCACTGTTAAGAGTGATTAATATTTCAAATGTTTTTTTCTTGACTGAATAAATGTTACAACTTTCTTTCATCAGTGACTCATGTTATGATTTTATGCTCTATTATAAACTCACCCACCCTGTTTATGGCATTGCTGTGCATTTTTGGAAGAGATTAGGAGTTAGGCCGGCACAGTTAGGCCGGCAAAGTTTGGCCAGCACAAGGTCCACCATAAAGCATGTTTGGATCACTCTCGGAGTCAAGGAGGATGGTGCACATCTGTGTCTTGGCTTTCTGTAGTGAATTCACTACTTTAGCCACTCAATCAGTGCTTTTCTCTCAAGTAGGTACCCAGTGCCACCTGCTGGGCATTATCAGTTTCTGCATCCAAGTTTTCTCATGTTCTTCTGTGAAAAACTAGACTTACGAATGACTTTTAAAGCAACCACGTTCTAGTTCACAACATGGCCAATTCAATACAGGGCTTGGAGAACTGGGAGGGGAATTTATTATTAAAACCTAAAGCCTACAGCATTCACAACTGATGATACTGGAGAATAAAATCAAATTAGTATAAATGTGACCTTTCAAACAAGGCCAAAATGGGATAGTTGGATATGTGACATGTGAAATCCTAAATATAACTGGCTGGTTTACATTTACATACATGTGAAATCCTATTGGCTAGTTGTCCTGTGCAAGGGGTGTGTGTGTGTGTGTGTGTGTGTGTGTGTGTGTGTGTGTGTGTGTGTACACACACACAATTTCACATATATATGGATTAAGAGTTTCAAATGGATTAATGGTTTCAAAGATTAAGAGGAAATATATATTTATGCCATATCTATACCATAAAAAACCAGCCAATATAATATAAACCATTATATATATAAACCAGCCAATAGGATTTCATATATCTGTGAAATGGCTGCATATGATTTTTCAGCTTTTACACACGGAGAAAATGGTTTTATATGACAAAAACCACGAGAGACAAAATGAGTGTGCTTTTGGCAGGCTATAAAGAGAAAAAAGAAGGAACCTTATCAAGGACAGGAAATGAAGCCCCTTGATAAGTCAACATGGATTCTGGATGCCCAGTGACCTGCAGAGTTCTAGAATTCGCTCAGACGTCCATTCTGTGACAGTTGGGAGATGGTGGCTGCTACCAATCCAACTCTTGGGCTCACCCTTATGATGCACTTCCTCTGGATCTCCACCCTCCTTTGCTGGTGCTCTTTCCAAGATGCAGTAGCCACGCCCCCTTGTTTTCTGCAATCACCACCACCACCACTGTTGATTCCATGCTCTGCAGAAAAAAACCAGCAACAAGAGGACAAACTCCAGACTCGGTGTCTGTGGCGAGGGGGTACTGAGCGGTGTTATTTAAGAGTCCCTGGACCTGTTTCAAAGATTAAGAGGAAACAAACAGAACGACTGTCTTCTCCACACTGCCTCTGGTACAGGGATGCCATCTTTGTGCAGTCAGGTCGGATGGTGTTGGGCTCCAACTCAGCCAGAGAGGCCATCCCTTCACCTTGGGACTCACCTCACCTCACTATTCAGTGTACATCGCCTCCCCACGGAGCACCTGTAGGCCTTCCACATAACTTGAGCGTTGAGGTATCTGGCCAGGATGTCCGTCTCTCCCTGCTTTGGCCACAAAAGCTTCCCATCCATGAATGGCAGCCTATTCAACTGGGCTGGTGTGCCCACCTCAGCCCTTTAATCTGGCGTTACCACTACCGTAGCCGAGGGGGCATCCCTGCAGCCCTACTTTTTCCCAGCAGGTATCACCCAGATTCTCCGCTATCTGCTCATTACCATAATGGTGAACTGCCCCACCTGTGCACCTCCTACTTCAAATCTAAACTGACTGTGCATTATACCCAGCAAGGGCTGTATATTGCTTCCTTCCACATTAAGAAAGTGCCTCAGGTCAGGCTTGGTCTAGACCTGCAGGTGGAGCCCACTCTGCTACACCTTTTCAGTACCCATTCCAAACTGCTCAGTGCCACTCATAGGACCATCAAGCTCTCCTGGAGCATCCTGCCCAGCAGTCCCCAAAAAATGACCTATAGACTGTCAGACGTTGAGGGCAGAGGGGACTGGTCTACCTTCTACAATCCATATGCTCTGCAGAACAATTACTCTGTGGTCCAAATGCCACCGCTTTCAAGGAAGAAGGCAGTGGCAAAGATCTACTTTTGTACAGACAACACCTGGTCTGGGGTACTCGGTGGGGACATCCATTATTCCAATGCCACCTTAAAACTATCACTGAAGAGTGAACCACAAGTTTACATCACCTTCAACATCCAAAGACTCAAGACTGGGAGTTACCTGTTTAGCCATATGCAGGGATTCTACTACTCTACCCAAGAAGGAGGCGCTATCAACCGTGACGGCTCAAGCATGCACTACATTTTCTACCAGCAGCACAGCTTCTTTTACCTGATCACCATTCAATTGGTAAACTTGCACCGGTTCAGGTTCCATGTACATCTATACCTTAACCGGAAAGGAGCCCGTTTAAGATCTTCTTCAGAGAGAGAGATCGAACTTCACCTTTTCAACAGTGGTCCTTCTTTCTTACAAGATTCCGCATACATTGTATGGTTTATTCCTCTCCAACATCCACTGCTGCAGAACGAATGGACCTTCAGTTTGCAACTTTTTGATCTGAGGAATGAAAACCTTCTCTGGAGTCATACATATACTTGCAAGGATCAGGTCAGAAATGCTGCTCATTTTATTCCTCGCTCAGTGTTACCTTTCGATCCTGCCCTGTACACAGGCTTTGTCGCACAAGTGCACTGCACAAGAGGTGGGCGTACACATGCTATTTTAAATGCAACAGTCAACAGTTACGCTTCAAAGGTCATCGACTCCACTGTGAATTGCCTTCAAAGAATTTGTTTTATTAAGAGAGTTAAAATCCAGAAACCAAATTCTTCTGATGGTGTCTTACATTATAGATCAAGGGCATCATTTGCTTTGTTTGCCAACACACAGGTGAATTGCCCTGGTCCTAAACAAAAAGACATCACCTGGAAAATCTATCAAATCGCAGATGTGAAAACTACCCCAGACTGGACCAAGCCTTTTAACCCACCTAAAGTTAGAAGAAGACATCTCATCAGTCTAGAAATTCCTAATTCTAGCTTAAATGATGGCTTATACCTCTTTAATTTTACAATGAAACTAGTCACCATGGATGGCTTAGAGAGTGTGGAAGGCTCTGACTCGGTGTTTGTCCAGATTGGGTCAAGTAGGCTTGTTGCGGTCATTGCAGGAGGCAATTTCCGGACAGTGGGTTTTTCTAAAGGATGGACTCTGGATGGAACAGCTTCCTCTGATCATCATGCAGCCCTGCCGTTCGAAGGGCTCACCTTTACTTGGTACTGCACGAAACAAGAAACAGACTATGTATCTATGACACTAAGTAGAAAGGGAAAATGTCACTCAGCTCAGGTAGATCTGAAATGGACAAAATCCTCTGATCCAGTCCAAATGGTGCAACCAGGAACACTTCAGGGAAATGCGGTTTATTATTTTCGCCTGGTGGTTCAAAAGGATCATCGAATCGCTCAGGCAGAACAAATGGTATATGTTTGTCCCGATTCTGTGCCATTGCTGAATATCACATGTATTGAAAACTGTGGGAGGCAAGTAATACCCAGCGAAAGATTTTGTCTTTCTGGCCAATGCTTGAATTGCCTGGAATCTAGCAGACCAGTCTATCATTGGTCACTTTTCTCATCAAGCTCCACTGAAATAAATTTTGATTGGGAGTCCAAGACTACAACTGGCCGATCTAATCCATATATATGTATGAATTCATTGAGTTTTGTAAATATGATGGAAAAATCCTACACGTTTGTTTTAAAAGTGAGCACATGGGGAGATCAGTCATCCGTCTGTAGTTATTTATTCTTTGTAAATTCTCCACCACTGGTTGGAAAGTGTGTTCTTAACCCTACCACAGGAGTAGCCTTCCTAACAAAATTTGTGGTCCACTGTAGTGGATTTAAAGACAAACAGATGCCTCTTACATATAAAATCAAAGCAGCATCAGATACACTGAAAACAACGAGAAAGTCTTCTGTGGGGCTGAATACCTTGGGGACAACTGTGTATTTTGGTTATCAGTCAAAAACTCCACCATCTTTTTTGCCAGTTGGTGTATCCTCTAAGCAATACGCTTTACCAGTACATGTTGAAGTATATGATGCGCTTGGAGCATATTCTCTGGTAACATTACAGGCAACAGTGCTTGACCCCTTAAAAGGCAAGCACATAGATGTTATTCTAAATGAATTACGTGGCTTAACCAGCGGGCCCAAAGCTCCAATAACATCTTTCCTTGAAAGTGCGGACTATTTTAATGCATGCTATTTTGTTTACATGGTGGCCTCGACTTTAAACGACATGGACCCTTTGCCAAGATTTCATTCTGCTAAGATTGATCTGCGGGAAATCCTGCTAAATAGGTCCGCAGGAATACCGACGACAGACATAATGGAAGCAAACCAAATCATTTCAAGTATTTCTCAAATTACACAGGAAGTTGTGGAGCTTAGCCGGACATCACTGATCCTTGCAGCCAGAAAACTCAAAGAAGTGAGTGAAAAACTGAACAAATACAGCAACAAAGACCTTGTGTCCAAGGAAATAGAGGTTCTTGGCACCGGTATTCTTGTGGGATTGTCCAACGTCCTGAGAGCTTTGCTATTAGATCCCAGAAATATACACATAAATGGAGTTAAAGACACCATCTCCATCTCCCAGATTTTAGCAGACCTAGTCTTACGACGTAAAGTCCCAGGAGAAAACGAAACTATTATGGAAGCCAAAGATTGGAGTATCACATTAAGGAAAGATAAAAAATTGAATGTTTTTGGTGCTTTCTCAAAGCGAAAAGATTGCAAGAATGTCTTCTACCCCCAAATGAATCAGAAAGACGATGATGGACTACCAGTAGATGCTGAGATTTCCACAGTTTTTTATGAGTTTGACCAGAACCCTTTCCCATGGTTGCCATTTTCAGATGATATTGGCACAACGGTGACCGGATTCAAGATGACAGGACTCAAATCTGATGGTGACAGGGTTGGAGTCATGCCTGACATTGTCGAAATGATTATGATGAGAAAAAATGACGACTCTCCCATGGTTGAGTTGATGCTACGACATGCCCGAAAGCTTCTCAAAATAGTTGGAAGATTTAGTTTTGAGGTACACAGGAATTCCAAAGATATTTTCATCCAGATTGTGACAGAACTGAAACTCACTTTTCAGGCATTTATACATATCGGTCTCAAAGTTAGCCCTCCTTCTATTGCTTCTTTTCGTATTTCGTTTAACCAGCCTGCCGTCTCAAGGAAAAATCATTCCAGTGGCAAGGACTGTAGACTTCAGGCCCCTTATATATTTTGTCTATCTCAGAAGTTACTCAAATCTATATTCCAAGGCAGCAGGGCAGAAAAACAGAACATCTCCATTGTTTTACAAGCAAACCTTTTAGCAAGGGGCAAGACGTCTCTGCAAATTAGGGTGGTGCTTTTTACGGCTGACTGTTTATACCTTGATGGGGTTGAAAACCACTGGAAACACGACTTCTGCACTTTTGGGCCTCAGACCAGTTGGCAAAAGTTGCACTGCATCTGCATTGGCAAAAAGCGCTTTTCAAGAAGCGCAGACCTTCCACCTAGGAGAGCGTCCAAGGATAACGTCAAGTTTTTGGCCGGCAGAACTGTGTACATCAGAGCAGTACCTAGGGAAGTACCTTCCCTACCTAAGGAAGGCATTGCGTCAACCCAAACTCACAAAAATCCGATGACAACACTGACTGTCATGACCCTTTTTGTCATATATATTTTCTTGGCTCTGTGGACAATAAAAAAAGACAGGGCTGACCTGAAAAGCAGGGACCATGCTATAGTCTTACAAGACAATGACCCCTTTGACAAAGTGTGCTACCTGGTCACGATATACACAGGAAGTCGCTTGGGAGCAGGATCCACAGCAGATATTTTCATTCAACTCATAGGCAGGAGTAGCGTCAGTGACATCCACTGCCTAAGACACACCAAATACACCACTTTTGGTCGAGGGGCCATCAATACGTTTCTCCTGACGAGCAAGAACGATCTAGGAGATGTTTATTCCTTTCGAGTTTGGCACAATAATGGAGGTTTCTCCCCTCACTGGTTCTTGAGTAGAGTCAAAGTGGAAAACATCTACACAAAACAGTCTTGGATGTTCATATGCCAAAAATGGCTTGCTCTGGAAAAGGATGACGGCCAAATAGAGAGAACATTTGTGGTTGCCCACCCAAATAAGCCTTTAAGCAAGATGAATTTCTTCTTGATCAACTTTTCCAGTGACTTGACTGAGAGTCACTTATGGCTCTCTGCCTTTGCTCCTATTTGCACCGGAGCTTTGAACAGGCTCCAAAGACTATCTTGTTGCTTAGCAATATCACTATCCATCCTGCTGTTCAACATTATGTTCTTCAATGCTGAGAAGGAGGAGCAAATGATTTCGGAACACCTTTCGTACCTGAGACCCATGATATTTGGCATTCAAAGTGCTTTCATTGCCATCCCTCTGCAAATGATCATAACAGCTTTGTTCAAATATTCCCAGAAGGAGCCGTCACCACATAATGCAATGGAGCCCAAAAAATGCTCTGCCTTCATGTCTGGAAATCTTCGGAATTGGAAGGAGCGCCTACAGAAATGGTACCTGGTGGAAATAGCATCAAAAGACCCAGACCAGAGTTTCCCTAACAGTCCTTCCAGGGCTTCTGTTTCAAGCAAACTGATACCACTGGAGAAGACAAAATGGAGCACGACAATGCCAAACTGGATGAACTGCACCATTTCTGAGGGGGCTGCAAATAGAATTGCGACCGAAGAGGACACGGGACAAGATAGTACAACCAATCTCAAGTTTAGTAATAATAATGTGGAAAAGGATACATACCCTCAGGTAAAACCACTCAATATTCCCATCATGCTTTTTTGTAAAAAGTCACATGTAAGAGCTTCTAGGGGGTATGTGTATGTTTCATGGATGTCGGTCTTGGTCATTTCGACCGTCGCATCCTTTTTTATCATCTTATATGGTTTGTCCTACGACTACAAAACATCGCTGGAATGGCTGACGGCATCTGCGATCGCACTGTGCGGAAATGTGTTTGTGCTCGAGACCCTGAACATTGCCTTTTTTTCCGCCCTGAAGACACTGTATCCAAAATACTGTGAAAACATCCCATGGTCAAGCAAACAAGCCTACTTGGAGATTAAACTGGATGATGTCACAATGGATGCGGACGAGATGCGGGAGCTCCACTATGAACTAGTCCGCATGAGAAGCACCAAACACTATCAGCCCTTGGAAGAGGACGAACTCACCATTTTTAAGAAGAGACTGAAAGTGCAACACAATGCCTTTGTCTTCATAAAGGACGTCTTATGCCACTTTATCTTTCTAATCCTTATTTTGAACATTGCCTACTCAATCGAAAAAACCACAAGTTTTCACTACAACAAAAACATTTATAGCAAATTGTCCCCAGGACTCTGGAATATTGGCAAAATAGAGCACGTTTACATGTGGTTGGGTAATGTCTTTCTGCCTGTCATCCACAACGACTTCCACCCAAGCTATCTCTCAGAGTCATGGTCCAAAATTCTTGGGCTGCCTAGAATGCGGCAGATCAGAGCCAAAAATGCAACAAAAGAATGTTTCTATCCCCACAGTTTTGTAAATAGGTTTGTAATTAGCAAAAGCCATTGCCTTCATAGGCATGGCCATGATCCAGAAGAGCGAAGAGACCATCTTGGATCTTGGGACTACCCAGCCAATAAATCAGTTTCCATTAATATCAGCAATTTTTCGGGCTTCATTTATCAGTTAGACCCAGATAAATGGACATATAATTCATATGGAGAACTGAACACCTACGGAGCAGGAGGGTATACATTTAATCTTTATCCAGAAGAGGAATTGCCGACTTCAATGAGCAGAATTGAAAATTTAGAAAGGAAGAACTGGCTGGATGAAAACACCTGGGCACTCATTGTGGAACTGACAACGTTTAATCCAGATGTAGATTTATTTTGCAGTATCTCCATTGTATTTGAGATTTCGTATTTGGGGTCGATCAACACAAGCCTGTCAATCCATTCATACAAACTCCCCATTTTCAAGCAGCTGAGCAAGACCCAAAAATTTGTCTATGTTGCTGTTGCTTACATCCTCGCCTTTTACATCATCGATGAACTTTGTACGGTTCATCAACAACGGCTCAAATACATCAAAGCGGTTTCAAACTTAATTAACTTTGGAATTAAAGCCGTTTGCTTGTTTTTCCTTTTGCAGCTAGCCTTCAAGTTTAAACTGGCTTCTAGCCTCATCGAGTTCTATATACTTCATCCAGATGAATTCATTCCATTCCATAAAGTTTGTCAAATTGATCAAACATTGCAGATCACGCTGGCTTTTTTAGCTTTCCTGATTGTTCTGAAAACTCTCCGGTATTCTAGATTTTTTTATGATGTCCGCCTGGCTCAGCGATCTATTTACGCAGCCCTCCCTGGCATCTGTTCCATGGCATTGGTGGTCGCGGTATACTTTTTTGTATATATGGCATTTGGCTACCTGGTATTTGGCCAGCATGAATGGAACTACAATACAATGACTCATTCAGCTCAAACAGTCTTCTCGTATTGCGTCTCAGCTTTCAAAGACACAGCCTTCTCATCCAACAGAATGTTGGGAGGTCTCTTTCTGGCAACATTTATGATGGTGATGATCTGCGTTTTGATCAATCTGTTTCAAGCGGTGATCATGTCTGCCTACGAGGACATGAAGCAGCCTGTTTATGAGGAGCCTTCCGAAGAAGCAGAAGTGGTCAATTTTTTGGTTCACAAGATCCGCAGGATATGGTTTTTTATAACCTGGAGGACACCAACACCATCGCATGATGCAGAACTTTTCAACAGAGTTTTGTTTGGGCATCCTAGGAGGAGAAACCCGCACCATCTAGGGCTCAAGGCCAGAAAAATAAATGGCCGGAAAATGGTCTATCTTGTCATTTGATTCATAGTGGGTCTTATAAGCAAACACATCCGATGGGAGAGGGAAAGAATAAAAACAGCAAATAAACAAAACACGAAGAAAGAAGAAAAATGGGTTGCCCTGCATAGGAATCAATTCTCATTTTTAATAAAGCCTCTGCTGACCTCTGCTGACAAGAGTTTCATGGCCTCTGCTGACAAGAGTTTATTTATCTGCAAAGTGGTTATGAAGAAAGGTTACACTGAATTCACAGCAACGGTTCGTATAGCCAGTCTGGGTAAATAATTAGTATCAACCGATACAGCTCCTTTCATCTCTATTCTTAATCTCTCATCATGGTGTGAACAAAGAGAGGTTGTGTGTTACAGGCATTTTGTGTGCTCCCTGAGGCATCTGGTGGGCAACTGTGAGATACAGGAAGCTGGACTAGATGGGCCTTTGGCCTGATCCAGCAGGGCTCTTCTAATGTTATTACGCAAAAAGAGCACTGCTCAATCAGGCCAAAGGCCCATATAGTCTAGCTTTCTGAAATACAAAGTTTAAACATGTGGCACATTTTGTGCCATGAAAGATTGCAGGTGTGGAGCAGGAGTTTGGGACACAGTAGTGGAAAATGGCTGGAAAAAACTCTTCCAAGTTCTGCAGCTGTGTCAAAGGAATTGTCTATAGTAACAAGTTGTCCCTTCCCCGGTGTGGCATGAGAAGAAAAATGTTGAGAATTGCTGCCTTAGAAAGCAGGCAAATTATGTAGTGATTTGAATCAAGTCCATGGCAGGATATGGAAGTTTTAACTCTTGTTCTTCCCCACAATTCCAATACTCTCCCTAGTTTTGGAACATGGAATTGCAGTGCGGGGGCGGGGGGGAGGAGGAATAGTGGACTTCCTATTCAGTCTCCATTATTCCCACTGGCTCTGTAATGTTGATCCCTCAGAAGTTGGTGGTCCTCTCTTTTTTCCCTGAAAGCTGCTTATTGCGCAGATCAAGTTTCAGAATGTAGAATTTGGGGTCTCATGTTATCATGAGCTAATTATAATGATATATAATTATATCATTATAATCAGCTCCTCGCTAATGTTGTCTGTGCCCCCAAGACCAGGTTATGGTTGCGAAGGGGCTAAGTACAGTTTCAGTTCTGCTTAGGTGTCACTTCCTAAATATTGTTCTTGTGGGTAGTTGCCATAAAGGCAGCTGTGTTCTGCATCATCCTGATGGCCCAATCATTTTGGGCCGTACTACTGCTGAAACCAGCATTGCAACAGCAGTAGATCCTTTACGCCGTTGCAAAACTCTTCTGGAGCTGTGTGCTTCCATCATGTTATATACCGTTGGATGACCAAGACAGTGGAGAGGACCCTGTGCACAGTGGCAGCACAGAGGAGTCACGCTGATGCCAGTGAGTTGCCGGGGTGGGCAGGAGGTAGGGTAGAAGTGGGAGGGAGGACAGGGGGCTTGTCAGAGGCAGGAAGGTGGCACCCAGCACAGGCAACTTGTGCCAGATGCTATTCCCTCCGGAGCGAGCCAACATGCCCCCTTTTGTCAACTTGGACTTGTGCTGGCACAGGCCTGAGAAGACCCCTTGGTGTGAGACGGGCTTATGGAGGCGTAAGGAAAATTATTTTCTAATAGCATGCAACACCGCTTGCATGCCATGGTAGAGGAAAAGACAGCTTTGGTCTGTGAGTTAGAAAATATCCCTTCCAACCTGTTCTGAATGGGTTTTGGCTGGGGAGGGGTTAATAAAAGCATGCCATTGGAAGAGCTTCAGGTCTTACGTTTTGTTCTCAAGTTTCTGACTTGACATCCTGGTGTGTTTTGTGTCAGTTTCATTCAGTGATGTCATGTAGGGGGTACGCGGGGGTACGCGAGTACCTGTTCCTAGGATTATGGCTGGCCCCGCCCATTCACCCGCCCACTCGTCGACTCCGTCGGCACCCCGCCCCACCCCCTGCAACGTTTGAATTTCCTGCACGTTTGAGATGCCTGGCAGCGAGCGGAGCGGAGCGAGGGAGACTGACGGCAGCAGCAGCGTGAGCAGGTAGGCTGCCTAGGGCTCCCTCTCCCAAGGAGGCGCGGCGGTTCCTGGGGGCGGGATTTTGGAATTTGTCTCCAGAAGATTTTGGAATTGCTGAAATGAGTTGGTGGCTTTTTAAAACTTGCCTTGCCTTCCGAAGCCAAGCCAGGCCTTGCCTTGCCACTGAAAAATGAGCTGCTCAGGGGTTGCTCTCAAATACTTTTGGAACTGTTGGGTCACTTTAACATGATGCCAGGCTTCCTTAACATGTTCTGGGCGTGCTGTGGAATACTGTTGCAACTGTTTGGTCAGTTCAGGGCCCGGCCCTGCCTGTTATATGAATAGGAATGAAGTGAAGCTTAGCGGCCATTTTATTATACTCAAAACAATGGTGATGCCAAGCATTTCAGATTGCTTTTCGCGTACTCTTTAGGACTGAATAGTTTATTCCTGAAGTAAAAACTTACGAAAATAACAACGTGTGATCGTGGAGGAACATCAGTGGTAACCATATTATGAGTTAATATGCAATTCCAAGGTTTAATTCCGCGTAATTATATTACTGAACACACCGGACGAAATGCTACTTGCTGTCTATTTAAACTCGGATTGCACTGTTTTGACAGACTTATTTTTTGAAATCTACACAACCAAAAATAAAGTGTGAACGGGAAGGAAAGGAAAAAAAGGGGAGGGTGGGCAAAAATTAGATAAATATGTAGGAAAATTACATTAAAATCTCTAAATGTATAACACAAGTAGTTGTCAATATGAGAGTAATTCTTTTTTACTTCTATTAAGAGTATTTTTTTAAACTTCTACACTCAAACCCCCCCCCCATAAAACAAATTCTGTTAACGTTCAGAAGTTCGAAAATATTACCATAGAAAATGGAAGGCGGGGGGGGGGAAGTGTAAACGGGAAGGGGGGGAAAAGGAGGGGGGGAAATATTTATTTTTTTTACCTTCTAGACCATTAACAGTGGGTGTCAGAAAATGGTGAATAAGACTGCTAGGAACAACAAGAAATTACACAGCTTCAAAAAATAATGCACTCACTGTTAACGGTTGTTTTATTGAACCGATATAGTGTGAATACATGAATCTTTCCGTGGAAGTTAAATCCCATTTTTCGTCCAGCGATTCGCACACCCGTATGCAGAACACGCAGGCATGATTAAAGACGTTGAGATTAACTTTTACACACGGGCAGGGAGATTTTGATTCGTGACTCCGCGGCGGCAATCCTCCTTCGCGGCAATGATCTGAGTTTATACCCATGGCTTCAAGAATGTGACGTCATGTTCCCTCCAGTCAATATATAATCTTCTTGGGTCAGTTTAAAATGGTCTGAGCCCCATAGAGTTATAATAACAGGAGAGGACATACCTATTGAATTGATAGGAGTGAATTGAAGCCAGGGGGCGGGCTTAGCGGCCATGTTAAGTGACTCAAAACATTGCTCATTCCAAGCATTTCGAATTGGTTTTCTGGTACTGTTTAGGACTAAATAGTTTACTCCTGAAATAAAAACTTACGAAAATAAAAATGTGTGATCGTGGAGAAACATCACTGGTAACCTTATTATGATTTAATATGCAATTACAAGGTTTAATTCCTCATAATTATATTATTGAACATACCGGACGAAATGCTGTCTATTTAAACTCAGATTGCACTATTTTGACAGACTTTTTTGAAATCTACACAAGCAAAAATAAAGTGTGAATGGGAAGGAAAGAAAAAAAGGGGGAGGGTGGGCAAAAATTAGATAAATATGTAGGAAAATTACATTAAAATCTCTCAATGTATAACACAAGTAGTTGTCAATATAAGAGTAATTCTTTTTTACTTCTAGGCTATTACGAGTATTTTTTTAAACTTCCACACTCACCCCCCCCCTAAAACAAATTCTGTTAATGTTCAGAATTTCGAAAATATTACCGTAGAAAATGGAAGGCGGGGAAAAAAGTGTAAATGGGAAGGGGGAAAAAAGGACGGGGGGAAATATATTTTTTCTTTCCCTTCTAGACCATTAACAGTGGGTGTCAGAAAATGGTGAATAAGACTGCTAGGAACAACAAGAAATTACACAGCTTCAAAAATTCTGTACTCACTGAACGGTACTTTTATTGAACCGATGTAATGTGAATACATGAATCTTTCCGTGGAAATTAAATCCCATTTTTCGTGCAGCGATTCGCACACCCATATGCAGAACACGCAGGCATTATATTATTAACGAGGTAGATATTAACTTCTACAGACATGCAGGGAGAGTTTTATTAGAGAATTCATGGCAACCCTCCTCCTGGCGGGAAAGATCTGAGTTAAGTCAGCCATATTGTCTGACTCATGGCTTCAAGATAATGTCATGTCGACTCCTGTTATCTAACCTTCTTGCTGAGGCCTCAAAAACTAACTCCATGCTCAAAAAGGGCTTTTTTTCATGTCACTTCCTGCCATGACATCACTTCCGGCTTATGACGTCACTTCCGGTGGGCGGGTCCCGACACGTGCCAATCAAAAGTGAGTACCTGTTCTTAAATCATTTAGGTGACACCACTGGTTTCATTCCAACTTTTTCCACTGTCACTGGTATTTCTCCTTCTGAGTAGTCACTCTCGCTCAGCCTTGCCTACCTCTCAGGGTTGTTGTAAAGACAAAAGCAGGGGAGGAACCATGTACAGCGCTCTGTGCTTCTTGGAGGAAGGGGTGGGATAGAACTGTGAAAAACAAATATTCACTCAGTTGAGCCTCTCCCAATGTGGGAAATTCGTCAGATTTTTCAGCGATCCAGCGCTCTGTCGGCTCATTTCGTCGCCTGATCCCAGCTGCTTGGAAACAAACCCCATTTATTTCACCAAGTTTTATTTCCATACCAAGCAAGCATGCCACGTTTAATGCGGGCAACCCAATCCTATGCACGTGTACTCGGAGGTTAAGCCTCTTAAGAACGTGTTCTCGGAGGTTCAATACCGCTTGATTCCCACAGTCAATGCGCCTTCCACATCGTGTCTCGACATTCAGACGTCACAGCAACGCAAACCAAGGCAGAATAATTTATCCACCGCCCCTTTAAAGGGGAGGACTCGCGGACGCATTTGCTAGCGTCATCGTCACGTGAGAACCTCTGGAAAAGGAAGTGCTCGCTCACATGCCCTAAAAAATTGCGACGTCAATGCAACGGGGCGAATTTCCTTGGAAGATCCTTGCAGCCGCGGAGGTACGTTCCCAGCAGAGACTCGCCGAAGCCAGACTGGCCTTTTTGACCTGTTACAGCTTGATCTCAGCTGTGTTTATTCGGAAGCAAGTGCTGATTGTAACTACGCCCTCCGGAAAACGCTCACAGCTTTGCTACCTCGAGGTTGTGCAACTCTCCGCCTTTTAAAGGGAGGGTTTCATAATATACAGCCGCTTGTAAACCATGCAATCATGTTTTGTCTTCTCCACGACTGTGCCCTAGGCTGCAATCCTAGCCACACACTGGGAGTAAGCTCCACTGAACCTAATGGGACGTACTCCTGAGTAAACCTGTTAAGGCTTGCACTGTGAATTAGCAAAGCCACCGATCGTTAAGTTCTATTTTAGCACAATGATTTTAGTGTACGTTAAGGGTACTGGGTAATTTTTGTTTTCAACAGGCATGTTTTGTTTTAAACAGAACTTTCAAACTAATCAAGAATTAAGCACCAGCCGTTGGGCACTTTTTCAAGTATCATTATGAAACAGAAAAAAAAAAAACACGATCTCCTTTCTTCACAATCAATTTAGATAATCTGGAGCTCAGATTTCCCCCCACTGTCTTGAAGCAGTGTATTCAAAACCAAATTGGCCTCAAAAAAGGACTACGTATTTTCAAAAATCCCAGATCTTCTAAAAAGGGTCACTTCACACATTCTATGGAGGTGAAAACTGGGTTTGCCACTGCCGCAGAAAGACTTCACTCGTGAGCTGCCGTCCATCAGCACCTTTGCAAAACAAGGTGCTTGTCATTATTACTATTGAAATTACTATCACAGCTGCCTGTTCTTTAGCTGGACTTGATGTTAATCACTAGTAAGGCCCCACCCAGGAGCCTAAGATGTAGTAATATACTCTATTTGCAAATAACAAGTGCTGAACCAAGCAGGGCCGTTTTTTGGATTTGACAGATGATGATTTTGTCAACGGTCAGGTGCGTTAAATGCAGTTCAGGTGTATTAGGGACTGCACCCACTGTGCTGATGACCACTGCTGGTTTGCGCCATAGAATCTGAAATTTCAGTTTTTAGATCCTGTTATTTACTGATTTTTTTCTGTTCCTTTTCATCAATTCTGCTATCACCAGGTATTGCTATATCAATGATGATCACATTATTATTATTATTATTATTATTATTATTATTATTATTATTATTAT
>JAJKFI010000003.1:2177122-2212822 GCA_029204185.1 Lerista edwardsae | reverse complement strand
ATTATTATTATTATTATTATTATTATTATTATTATTATTATTATTATTATTATTGCAATGTCTGGTATGTTGTGCACTAAAATGTTTATCAGTTTGTATTTGAAAATCCCACAAGATCTTGCCTTCCTCATACTCGTATCACTTTTTCTGGTTTATGTTCCCACCAATTTTGGTGGGAACATCCCACCAGATGTTTTGATGTTATAGTTTCTGCATAAATTCCAATGGATATGTTCTTTGCAAAAAAGGTGCTTGTCGTCATCATCATTATTATTAATCATCATTATTAATAATAACAGACCACCAACAACAATATGTATATACCGCTTTTCAACAAGAGTAGTTCACAAGGTGGTTTTACATAGTAATCTAAATCAGTAGATGGTTCCTTGTCCCCAAACAGCTCACACGCTAGGGGCACAATCCTAACCTGGAGTTAGGCCAGCACAGTGAGGCCAGCATAAGTTTGGCTGGCGCAGGGGCTACCATAAAGCGCATTTGGACCACTCTCAAGGAAGATGGCGTACGTCTATGTGCTGGCCTCTCTGACTCTGGAAGTGGTCCAATGTGATAGAGATTTCTAAAAATATTAATGGTAAAGCGGGTAGGAAGACATTGTCCTCCTTATCTTGTAATTCTCATTATCCTTAATCTATCTTGCAAAGGGAAAGGGGAAGAGAATACTTCCATAGTGCCATTAAACTTGCACGTTAACACAGAAGTGTCCTAAAGTGATAGCAATAGAACTGCTATTTTAAATGTTTTTGTACTCAGAGCACACTGACCTCTATTGTCTTTGCCTCTTGTGATGTCACTTCCGGCTTCCAGGAGACTCTTCCAGGTTTGTGGCTTTTTTTCTATGGCAACAGTCTGTCGTAACTAATTGGCGGAGGAAGAGGGATAGATCCCTGGGTGGTCAATGTTACTACAGATAGTAGTACTACAAATTTAAGACCTTGGAAACATAGCCACAGAACCTGAAGAGTCTCTCGGAAGCTGGAACTGACATCACAAGACCAAACACCACACATTTCATTGTTCTCTCTATACCAGTGGTTGTCAAATTTTTAGACCAAGACCCACTTTTTAGAATGGCGCTGCTTTTGGGACCCACTGGGAGTGATGTCATAGCCAGACGTGACATCATCAATCATTATGTCACATTATTGTGACATAATAAAATGACACTCCTGGAATGCAGACTGGCATTCTTGGACTTCAGCAATTGCACAACCATGACACATCCCTTGCAGAAAGCAAGATTAGGACAAAATATTATGCAAAAGCACTGAAATAAAAACAAATTTTTTAAAAAATCCTCACTTGAAAATTCAAACTGTTAACACTCACAAAAGGAATATAACAAGAGTAAGGTCTTCAGCTTCCAAGATGGCTGCTCCCAGCTTTATGCGACCCACCTGACATCAGGTTGCGACCCACCAAGTGGGTCCCAACCCACAGTTTGAAGAGCACTTCCCTATACAGTAGGCCCTTGTTATCTGTGAAGGTTCCATTCCTGGAACTCCCAGGTTTGTCAAACACCATGGATGTTTAAATCTGTGGGTTTTGAGGTCTCTAAACCCTCTGGAAAGAAAGGCAGAGCACCGAAGAATAGATGCTTTCGAATTATGGTGTTGGAGAAGACTCTTGAGAGTCCCCTGGACTGCAAGGAGATCCAATCGACCAATCCTCCAGGAAGTCAAGCCTGATTGCTCCCTGGAAGGACAAATCCTGAAGCTGAAGCTCAAGTACTTTGGCCACCTCATGAGAAGAGAGGACTCTTTAGAAAAGACCCTCATGCTGGAAAAGATGGAAGGCAAAAGGAGAAGGGGGCGGCAGAGGATGAGATGGTTAAATAGTGTCACCGAAGCGATGAACATGAAATTGGGCGAACTCCGGAAGCTAGTGGAGGACAGGGAGGCCTGGTGTGCCGTGGTCCATGGGGTCGCGAAGAGTCAGACATGACTTAGCGACTGAACAACAGCAACAAACCCTCTGGACACAACCGAAGCTCAGCTCTGATTGTGTTTGGAGGGAAACAGATGGGCTCCCCGGGAAGTAGGCAACCGCGGATTCTCAAATCTGCAGTTGTTGAACCTGCCGAGCCACCCCTATTAACTCTGTGTATTGAGCAAAACTATCACTTCTTGGAGAGCACTGGGCCAGACTCTTTTCGCCCACATCTGATAGTTTCCTAAGTGCAGAAATCTTTTGTAGCTGAATTTAGCGTTTGGTTTCAGTAGGCCCTCCAGACTACTCTGAACATCGGTGCTGAGTCAAAGATCAGCGGAACGCCCCCATTCACAAATTCTCGTGGTTTTCTGGACCAATTAATGTCGGTATCTGCAGTTTCCCAATGACGCTTGGCAAAGAACCACCGCTTCAAGGCACGTTTGAATGTGAGTTGTGTGGATTATCTGCCCCGTACAGCTACTACGGGCAGAAACCTGCAAATGCCTACTCCGTTTCGTAAGTACCTTTTAATTTCACAGAATTGCCCTTGGAGCACTGAATATGTATGTGATGTTGTGCAGAAGCAATACTGTCTCAATCATGGCAAGCAGAGCCTTTAAATAAGAAATTCAGAGTCACGAAGGGCCCAACTTACTTGTGTAGAAGCCGCCATTGCTTCTCCATTGCATCAGGGTGTGACTTGCAGGGCAGGGATGGGGATGGGTGTGTGCATGCATGCTTAACCCTTTCCCTATGTTCCCCTTTCCTCTGGAATGTCCTCAGCAGTGGTGCTCCTCTTATATTAAACGGGGAGAGTGGTTGTCTCTTTTCATCCCAGCACAGTGACTTTTCTAGTGGCTGTTTGCCACTAAAAAAGGGGTTTCTTCTGCATCTTTTTAGATGGTGAACCCCTTTGGAATAGGGAGCCACTGCATTATTTGATTTCTCTCTGCAAGCCACTTTGTGAATGAGGGTTGAGGTGGAGGAGAGTTATGCAAGATGACCTTAAATGAACTCAGAGACAAGCTGTGGTCATCACAATATGCCAAACCTCTGAGCACTTTCACATGCACAAAAAGGGAAACTTGCCAAACTCTCTCTCTCTCTAGCAGGTGCGCAGGCTGTACATGTCTCCCAGAGGTGAAGCACAGAATTGTTGAGGTGGAAAAAAACCTTTCTGACATCCAGCACACTTATTTATAGTATGCCCCTGGATGACCCCAGTGGGCTCAGGTTATGTTTTGAAGATAAGTGACTAGTGTCTGCAATGGCAGCCAGACACCGTGTGCGAACCAGACCTTAGTGCAGCTGGTTTCTCTGCAGACCTGGGAATCACGGCTCTTTAGAAGTAGCTCTCAGTTTTCCAGCTGTGTGCAAAACTCCTGCTTCCACACGTTTGCATTGAAGATCTTCCAGGCCTGTTTCCACTGTAAAGGTGTCTGTTTTATACCAATGGAACTGGCATGGCTTCCCCTAAAGAACTATTGGGAATTGGAGTTTGCTTAGGATCCCGACAATACTCTGCCCAAGACCTCTAAGTTCATGCAGTTTCCTGGGCCAAAGGAAGGAACGTAAAAAACAACAACAACCTTGCGAAGGTTTGCAGCATTAGTGTTACCTTACTGGTGCAGGACTGCCTTGCAAAGAAGGCGTTTGCTGCTGGTGTATCGCTTGCTGTCGGCATTTTCCTGGGAAGCATAATGTTTAACGGGATCTACATTTCGTCCCTAGGGAGGAAATCATTTTTTTTTTATTCCTATTGGCAACAGAAGAAATGGTTCCCTCCCACCCACCCATGGTGACCTATCTCTGTTTAAAATCAGTGGCACTTGGTCACAGCTTAAAGAGTGAATCTATTTTGGTCGCTGGGCTCATTCAGCACCTGGTGGCTGCCAAAGGAATGTCGGACCAGGGAGCAGGTTGTTCCAATTCTTTTTAGAATATGAGAATTGTCCTTGAGAAGCATCAGGTTCATTCTGGAGAGGTCACAAAACAACAGTGCGGGGTGGGGCAGGGAGGATTGGAGATTGCTAAGGTGTCGAATTCTGTTGACATTGCAAGTTAGTTTAGCTCTAAGACCGTGATTTTCAACTGGTGTGTTGTGGCACATTTGTGTGCCATAAAAGGTACGCAGGGTGTGCTGCGGGACTTTGGGGCACAGCGGTTGAAAATAGCTGAAAACATGTGCATGGGAATCAATTGCTGAAGGGCATTTGCAGCAACGTAGCTACAGTGCAGTAAGTATTGCAGGCGTAGCAATGTGCCATATAAACAGCCCTTTCCACTTGCATCAGAGCTGTGATGGCGCAGTGTGGTCTGATAGCATGTGGGAGGGGCCATTTACGCAGCATGTTGTGGCATCTGCAAAACTTGATGCATCGCCCATCCTGTAGCTGTGCTCCTTGGTATTTGGGAAATGACTCTAACAAAACCATGGTTGCAGTTCACTCTGAGTCGAGAGACTTAAGAGCTCTCCATATTGGGGAGAGTGGCTTTAGTGCAAAGACCTAACAAAAGCCTGTTGCTGTTTCGACTGGGGAGGAGGGAGTTAAAAAGCCTTCCTATCATGTGGAAGTGAGTCAGTGGGTGGAACAAGTTTTATTGGTCCTTCAACCCTTTGCTGTGTACAAAATGCAGTCCCTGTTAAATATTAATTTGCCTGCCTGATCCATTGGATCTGACATTGGGATGAATTGCTTAGAAAGTGCAGTTGCGGTTTATCTCTTTAAAAGGTGGAATTTTCTCTCCTAGCCTCCTGGAAGAAAGCTACGTCATGAAGGATCCATTCACCTCCGACAAGGGCAAATTCCTTGTACTTGGATCTCAGTGTAGTTTGTGTCGCAAGCGCGTGTGTGTTGGCACAGTAAGTGTAACATGTGATGCCTGGTTCATTTATATCTCTGCAGCTGGCTGCTCAGGCAGTGACCTACTGACAGGAATCAGACAGGGTGAGAGTAACCTAACCAATGATCAGGGCAACTGGAAACACTAGATCAGCAGTTTCCAACCTGCGGACTGGTTGGCCCATTGGTGTGCCGCAAAAGACTCACAGCTGTGCTGCAGGAGTTTGAGCACAGTGGCTGAAAATCACCGAAAATCTTTTCCAGATTCTGCAGCTCTGTTTCAATGGCAACTGTCTGTAGTGACGAATTGTCTGTCCCTCTGAAGGCAGAGAAACATTTTGTCACTGCAGACAGTTGCCATAGAAATAGAGCTGCAGAACCTGGAAAACTCTCCCGAAAGCTGGAAGTGACATCACAAGAGGCAAAGATCATAGAGAAGATCATAGAGGTCATTGTGCCTTGAGAAGAAAAATGTTGAAAACCGCTGCTTTAGATGTGCGGACAGAAAACTAAAGTGGATGAACTAAAATAATTCCATTCTACAGATTTTGAGCACTAAGCTCATTTCTGCACTCCGGTACTACAGATTTGTATTTGTTAGATGCAATTGAAATGGGGATAAACAATGCTCTCAATAACCCGCTTTAGAAAAAACAGTTTACATCTACATTGTAGATGTAACCTAGAGCCGAAGTGTGTGTAATTTTCACGGTTGCCTTAGCATAGCAGTGACTTACTTTCATTTGTAATTGTTTAATGTGTGTTGGGGATTGTTGCGCATAGGGCTAGTGCTTCTTCCAGTGGTTTCCCTTTGCAGGAAAGCACTCAGATAAGCCCTAGGGTCCTGCTGAAATTGCTTCTTAGCTTTGAAAGGTTTTTAAGACTCCACAGTGTCTCTGGATGCTCTTGCATGAAGTCAAAGTCTCTCTCTAGTGTGTCTTGTGAAATACTTCCTGTGTACTGAATGTAATCGGTAAGGGTTATGGAAGATGACGGACTTTCCCAAGTTGCACAACTTGCATTTTTTTGGTCAAAACTCCCAAACACTGAATGTTGCGTGGAAAGGGTGTGGCCCCCAAATGCAATTCATCATCCCCTTTCCCTCATGTTGCAGATCCTCTGAAATCCGGTTTCTTGAGCTGAAGATACTGATCTGCTCTATGCAAATGAAAGGACAACTGGTTTTGTCTTGCAAAATGCATTGTCTCTTTGGGCTATGGCTGCTGGCAATTTTCAAGATTAGTTATATCGGATGTACATGATTTGAAATAGTGGGGGGAGGCTGAGGGCATATATCAGCATCCTGTTTTCAACAGACAAACAAAGCTTCAAGGAACAGAGGCATACTTTCAAGATTCCATTTAGGTGTCATGGGTGATAACTAGGAGTGGGGTTTTTTTGTGCTATTTTTTCCCCAAAATTTCTTGATTAAAACAGCAAATTGCAGTGTTGAGTTTTTATTCTACATTTTCAATCCAAGTTCTCATTTTTATTAATTTTAAATGTTTTAAAAGTGTACTAGATAGATTATATAGGTGATATAGTGTCAGCAGAGGCAGCCACAGTATTATTTCTCATTGGAAAAGTAGTCTATTTTAATTTCTGAAAAATATGTTAAACACCAAAATGCAGTGTTTTGTGTTTTTATTCAGATATCTTAACCGCCCAAAGTTGGTGGTTAAAACTGCTTTTCAACAAAAAAACCTACCCCAATAACTATTGACTAACCCTCCATTATTTTGTCTGTTTTCAGACCAAGCCATCAAGACATTGTGTAGTAATTAATTTCATAAGCTGTTAGGGAGCCCAAGAAGGGAGGGGACTCGGCTAAGAAGCCCCTGTCCCGGCCGCAGATTGCATTGCATTTTTATTGCTGTGAAACACTTTGATGGAAGTTGGGGTAAAAAATATGATCAATCCGCTGGGACCTTCCCTTTGACCAACCATTGGAACGTTTTCAGCAGTGCTTTGGGACCAGAAAACAGCCTGAACGCCAGGCAATCGGAGTGAGTTGTCCCTTGAGCAAAGGGATGGCTGGACTTTGCTGGCTTGGTCACTGAGCAGATTTTGGGTTCTAGAACAGGGCAAGAACAAAAAGGTGCCAGACCTGTGGGTTGATCAGCCCCTCCGAAAACCAAAGAATCTGAGGCATGCAGGGAAGACAACAAATCACCCCGAGTGCCACTTAGTCCACTAGGCTGTTGGTTCTCTGGGTGGCAGGAGAGGGGAAGAACAACATTTCTGAGACTTCCCGGTTTGGAAGCGGAAGCCTGGGTGTTCCACCTTTTCTTTCCATTCCTTCTCATTCCGAGTCTCTTGCGGTGGAATATGTCTGGCTGTTTTTAAGGGATTAGAAGGTGTATGCATAGTGACTACTCCCTGGGCAGTTATACGTATTGGAAGAGGTGGGAGAAAAAGGTGATAACGAAATAAAAACCCCTAACACCTCTTTCTATACTTCTCATTTTTGTAAAAAAAACAAACTGTTATTTGGTATTTTTTAATATATAAAATGGGTGTGTATGGGTGCGCGCACAGGTAATGACTGTGGCTGTATCTGCTGACACTATATCACCTACCTAGTATACTTCTTAGTGATTATAATTTATCATCATAATGTAAATGTTGAATAAAAACACATAATGCTGCTAACTTTTGGAGAAACACAGACATTTGCAAAATAATTTTCTCCCACCTTTACAGATTGGTCATGACAAATTCTATTCTTTTCAATATGAAGGTGAATCATCATGACCCAAAAGTCCAACTGGTTGTGTCTTTTAGTTGAATCTGGGCTATTAAATCTGAACACTTACATTTCTTTTATGGACATACAGTGTGTGTGTATGTGCGCGCGCACGCACGCACGCACAGTTCAAATTCACAGTATAAAATTCTGTTTTGTCCTTTTTCAGGATTGCAGCCTTTTCTACTCCAAAAGATTCTGCCTCCCCTGTGTCAATGCAAACCTGAAGGAGTTTCCCTTGGAAATAAGGCAAGACTTGGAAAAGAAAGCACATTCTACATCCCAGTCCTCTAAACATGGAGAGTACAAGGACTCCAAGAAAAAATAGGGTGCTTTGACCTAATTTCAGAAGGATGTTTTTGTAATCTTTTTTTAAATGTTAACTTTTCTAGAGCAATTTCTGTAGGATATTTCAGTCAGTGGAATTGAGTGTGTGTGTGGGGGGGAATAGGGGTGTCATGCTGTATTTGAACTTAAGCCTACAAGTCCAGTTTCTGTGAGGTTTTTTTAATTGAGGAAATGGGGCATGTGCAGACCAATGCAATGCCCCAAAACAGTGGCATGGAGGCTTTCTTGCCTCCTGCTCCCCATATGGTTCCAATCCCAGTGTGGTCTTCACGCATGCTCTTTTCAATGAAGAAAGCTTCCATTAGCTTTCAGTGGAAATTGCTTCCCCATTAAAACCAGCTGGGAGAGACAACCCACCCATGGGTTGGGATCAAAACTGCGAAGGGAACCAAGTATGTAAGCCCCTTCTGTTTCTTTACTATAGTTTGTGCCCATTTTGTTTGGGGTCCTGTGCTGTTTTTTTTAATTGCGAAGTGGAACTTGACATGTTTACAGTGGCATTGAATTTGACCCTTAATTGCAGCACTAAATAAAGAAGCTTGACAACAAATCTGACGAGCCTGTTCCCCTTTTTCCAGTGCAATCCCAAAGCTGCCTTGTGCCAACTTCAGAGTGTGGCAAACATGCCATAAAGCACATTTGCGACTACCCGGAAGCAGGCTGGTCCAATGTGCAGACAAGGTGAGTTTGTGACAGCCTGGGCAGGCTGGCACTGGAGGCAGGAGAGGGCAGAATGGCATCTGTTTTGGGCAGCTGTTGTTACAGCCCAGGAAGTGGATCAGGACTGGGAGGGGGGTGGGACTGGCCTGGGTGACCTGGACCAGATCCTAATCCGTCCCTGGTCCGATTGCTGTTATATGGGCCGCTTGGACTTACACCTGCAAAATCACAGGCGTAGATTCAAGTAGCCCCATAAGGCTGGGTGGCGCACACTAAGGGTAATCAACCCCCCCTTACTCCTAGTTGTGCCCCAGCTTGCTCCTGACTTGTGCCGGATGCAGCCCAGGCTACAATGGCCTGCCTGTTCCAACGTAGGTTAGCATTGCACCATTAGATCGTGGTTACCGCCCTATGGTGTCCTGAGCGGTGCTCTTGCCTCTCTGCCGATTTCACTGCATATAGTTCAGACTAAGACTGACAGAATAAGTTACATATCAATCGGCATTTCACGAGGTTCCTCTGTTAATGTTATACTACTGTTTTCAGCAGCTGATTTGCCACAGAACAACCCAAAGGCTCTGCTTCCAGGCAGATGGTCTGAACTTTAATCCTCAAATCTTAATCTTCAGGGACCAGGGTCAAGAAAAGTCCTTTGTCAAGATGCTGTGTCTCTCTGCCAGGTAGAGGGAGTTCTACTGGGCTTGGTGGGCCAAAATGAATGTTTCTGTTCTGCTTCTTACGACCCGAATAATCACTGCCAGTTTAAGAGTGTAGCGCAGTGGTTCCCAAACTTACTGCGATCACAGCACCTTTTTTCCCCCTGTGGGCCTCTTCTTCCCAGCTCTCCCAGGTGCCCTGATCCAAGATGACGGCACTCAGAGAGCCAGGAAGGGGCTGCTGGGGACATACTGTGACACCCCTGTTTGTTCTCCGCAGCACACAGTTTGGGAACCGCTAGTGTAGAGAATCAAAACTAGAAGTAAAATTTATGTTGTACACAGTTAAGACTCTTCCAAATCACTGGATATAGTACAACTGAATCTAGTATAAACAAAACACACAGAGGTGGCTATGTGTGGATTATTTAGCCTTTTTCCACATTATACTGCTGTTTTGTTTGCTTGATAGGTAGCATGGCCTACTACAATTGTTACAGATCCCAAGATTGTTTTATACATAAATAAAATGTTTTTTTTGGGGGGGGGATAAATGGTTTATTGTGAAAAGGTAAGATTGACTAGTTTAAGTGGACTTACTTCCTAGTGGGAGTCCTAAAAGGATGACTACAAGCAGGGTTGACTTGGAAAGAATCTTGAATGTCCTCTTGCTACAGCCAGTTGTGGTTTTTCTGTTGGCCATACTGTGCCCCAGATATTGTGCCCTCCCATGCCTTTGACAAGTGGAATAATGTGTCACTCTTCCTCTGGCGGCACAGCAGACCCATTTGCTAGTACAAAACCCGGAAGAGATTTTCAGTGATTTTCAACCACTGTACTCCAAACTTCTGCGGCACACTGTTTGAAAATGACTATCGTAGAACATGTATTATATCATGCAGCTACAAACCTGTATTTACACAAAAATTCAAATGAGTACATGTGACCAGTACCAATGCAAGAGGTGCATTTCAGGCTCCAAATACCAAATTTAAATCAGCCATGTCTTAAGAGTACATTCAGCCTAATACAAAATCCTATCTGTGTTACCTCCTGGCAATGGATTACATCACATTGTGTGTCTAAAAATCTATGCATATATACATCCAGGGGTGTCATTCAAATGATTTAGGAGCAGGAACTCACTTTTGATTGGCACTTGTCGGGAACCCGGAACCAGCCACGGAGCCTGAATGACATCACTGCCTTTCCCCCACTAGGAATCCGGAGTCGCTCCCTTTAACCCTCTGAGTGCCGGCCAACCAAGAAGAAAAGCTCTTTGCAGAGGAATTGGGAGGGGGGAGCAGGGAGAGTGAAGTGGGCAGAGTCAGCCCTAATTTTAACTAATGGAACTGAGTTCCCCTGTGTTCCCCCTGCATGACATCACTGCATATATCACTCAGATTCCTCCAAGGTAAAATCCAGGGCTTAGATATTAAATTTCATGTTAAGGGGAATTCATTGGGTGGTGCTCAGTTATAAAAATTCAGGGTAGATTGTTGAAACCTACTGAATCTAAATCATATTGTTATAGTGCTAAAATGTTTTCCACCGGAGGGTAGTGCATACGGTACAATTTTCTATAATCTGAAATTAACATGAATGACTTCCTCCTTATTTAGTTTGTTACACCTTTCATTAAAATTCACAAACATTTCTAAATTTTTTAGAAATACTTTATTTTAAACATTAAGGCAAAAATCACACTGTGAAATAACCCCCTTTACATACATTCATCAGTCTTACAAGAGAGATCCCAGAAGTCAGATACATTTTAAAAAATTACTCAGCCTCTTATTCGCTGATATTTTGAGTCTCCTGTTCAGATTAAAGGTTAGAGAAACACATTAGCAATTAATGGGCATCTTTCTAATGAGAGTTAGACCTGCTTACTTCAGTGATATTCTCACATTTTTCTCTTGCAAGCAAGGAGATAAGGCTTTTGCATTTCTATAAATTCACTAGGTAAATTTAAGTGAAGCCTCTTACAGCCCCCCCCCCATGAAACAGGCAGCTGTATTCCTTTTCTACTTGTGTGGAAACTGTAAGCTTTCCAACTTGTGAAAGTGGCAAGTTTTACTTTCACTCCCTAGTAGTGTGAACGTAGAGAACAACTTAAACTGAACTCAGACCTGTTCCACAGTATTTGCTAACATTTTATTTCTTTCCCATATCCATGTGTATTTGCACATTTAGAAAAGATTTGCAAAATTAAATTTAAACAGGAATGAAGCGTATTTCAGATTCACATTATTATACTAAAGAATCAGTGGGAAAGGTATACTGCTAAATGTCAGTTAGCAAATGTGTACTTAATTTTTGTAAAGTCCCTGAACCTACAGCTCACTTCCGAATGCATATGGCACAGTGGTGACATTAAGGAACAGTTTTTTAAGATCAAGTTCTGCTGTATGATTTCCAGCTTTAAATCATACATTTGATCAAGTGGGCTGTAGCCTGCAAAGGCATGTGCTGAAATAAATATGCCACCCAACCCTTAGTGGTATTTACTGCTACAGACAAGCATGGCTACCCTTCTGGAAAGGTATGTCTGTATTTTGATCGCTTCCGCCAGCAATAAAAATAACTAATATACTAGTTGTCAATATATTAAACACAAGCCCATCCGCATGCTGAAGACTTCACTTGTTAAATCCTAAGAGCCTTTGTCTGACTAAAAGACTGAGAGCCCAATCCTATCCAACTTTCTAGTGCTGCTGCAGCTGGGCCAATGGGGCATATGCTGCATCCTGCAGTCGGAAGGCAATCACAGTAATGGAATGCTTGTTCCCTTATCTCACAGCTGCACTGTAGCTGCATCAACACTGGAAAGTTGGATAGTATTGGGCCCTAAAGTAGCCAAAAACCAGGTCTGGAATTCAGACAATTGAACCATAAAGAATTGTTACAATAACTGCGTTATAAAAAAAAGGTTAACTATTGCCTTGTTATTGCTTATGAGGTTACAGCTAAGGCCTGCATAGTTTCCTCCAGTATTTTGAACAACCTATTTCTCAGTTATAAGGCACCCAGCACTTGCATTTTCCTTTTCTTAAAAGCTGTGTTGTCCCTTCACATGACCTATGGAAGTTGCATTAACCCCTCAGCCGCCCCCCCCCCATCTTTCTGCAGTTGGAGTGATGAAATATTTGGCAGATGGAGTATGCTCCTTGTAACAAGCAACTGTTCAGGGAAGGGGTGTCAGCAGTGCATGCGTGCCCCTCAGGGCAGGTGTCACCCACCATGTCACACGACACCCCTACGTACCCGGAGCAGTGTGCGGCGCCCAGACATGACTTGGCAGTGACACAATGATGTCATTGTGTGTGCTGTTGAATTGCTTTCAGGCTGCCATTATCATATGTTCAGAGTCCCAGGGGGAGGGGCTGGTGTGCTCATCACCCCCTCCGTGCTGCATCACCTGGGGTAGAGTGCCCTCTGCCACCCATTTGTTACACTACTGATTCAGAGATACAAGAAACAGGCTGAAGGAAAACATGCACCAAAAGAAGTCTGCCAACATTTATTTTAGAGCACCGATACTAGTTTTCTATAAAATGTAAATGCCAAAGGCAGCTCACAATCCTTAAGAACAACCCCTTTTTGTATTATCCAATTGTGAAATTATTATTATTATTATTATTATTATTATTATTATTATTATTATTATTATTATACAAAAGGTGTGCTGCAAGTTTGGAGCATAGATGTTAAAAATGGCTGAAAAACTCTTCTGGGTTTTGTGGCTCTGTTTCTAGAGCAACCGTCTGTAGCAATGAATTGTGTGTCCCTCTTCCTCCACTGGCAGAGTCCTAGAAACAAAGCCGCAGGACCTGGAAGAGTCCCAGAAGCTACATCTCAAGGAGTGAATACTATAGAGATCTGTGTGCCATGAGAAGAACAACGTTAAAAATTGTGGTTCCGAAGTTTTGTCTTGCATTCTACCCTTACACTCAAGTGGGGAATCCTGTGCACATTTGTATGCCTCAAGCACTGGCAGAACACTCAATCCTTCAGTTGATTTGAGGACTGCTATTTGGTTCAGCGATTCTGCTAAAGAGGAACTCTAACAGAGCCAGACCTGCTGTGGGAGTCAGGTGGCTGGTGCGTCTGCACAGGGGATGGCCTGAAGAACTAGTTATCGTTACTATAATCAGACAGCATGGCCTCCTCCATCATCTCTGTGCAGTCACACGTAGTGGAGATTAGCTAATAGTCCCTTGACCTGGGACTCTCACAATGGGGCCTCCTTATCAGTGGGCTCTGCTTCCGTGAATTTCAGTAGCTACAGGTGTTGATCTCATGGCTACCCAGAAGAATAATCCGGTTTGTGCCAGAAACTTCTGGTCGCCTCCTCGCACCTCAGAACACCTCCCATGTCCCGGATGTCCTCTGAGGCCCTACTCTGGGTTTAATTATCCATAGAATTTGGTATCCACAGGGGATACTGGAGTGGATCCCCCACAGATAGCAAGGGTCCACTGCCCAGTGATTCAAATATTGGGGAGAAACCTTCTTGCATTCTCCAAGTCCCCTGTAGAATGTGAACAGACTGATATCTCACCAGAATGATGCAGCTCTTAGAATTGGGCAAATACAAGTTTTATGTACTGAGAGGATTACCCATAAGTCAGACCAGACCCAAAAGACAAACTCCATGAGGAAATCAGAGGCTTGGTTGGTGGGTACACTAGGTTCACCTTTGGAGAAACATCTGTTCAATGGGCAAGAGTGAACAGCTATATTATTCATAGCAAGATGGAAGACTGATGTTGTGGCCAAAAGGTTCAAAATGAACTCTTGTCTGCCTGTTTCAATACAGGTGACACATTTTTTTTTACAGTGGTCCTGCCTACTAGACGACAAGGCAGACAAGCCTCATTGATATCTGATCATCTACCTATGAGAAAAACAACTTTCTGTAACGTTATCTAAAGCAGCCATTTTCAACCGTTTTCACCTCATGGCACACTGACAAGGCACATCACGCAGACATCAGGGTGGGGGGCTCATCTCCCCAAAGGTCCTACTAATAAATTACCCTCCCCCAAATTCCTGTGGCACACTTGCGGACCATTCATGGCACACAAAGATGCTGTGACCAACCTAAAGACCAAGCAAGTCTGTTCAACCATGAATCTGTTCCTTTCAGTGGTGGTGACTGCTGGGGGAGAAAGAGTTGCATATAAAAACCAGCTTTGGAGACAGGCACTTAATAGTTTCCCCCAATACTGGGGAAACAAGCAGTACTGCCACAAAGCTCTGGATGTTGCAGTTGTTTTGATGCATAGTTTTGACCCCCCTCAGAAAGGGTTGGTGGAAAAGATATGTCAAGGTGCAACCGAAGCCGACCCCTTCCAAGTAAGTCAATTCCCCAAGACTGTTGAATGTGTACACAAGATCAGTCCAGTGAATGTTACGAGAACATGGACTAAAAAGCCTTTTAAATCCTTACATGTTGTCTCTCAGAACCTGACCAAGATCCAGTCCAAACAATATGACCAAGATCCAGTCCAAACAATATGATTCTCAGACCATACAAAATTCAGGTTATTTAATCACAGATGAATTGATGTGGACACACCTCAAGGGGAAAAAGGAAATTGCACAATGCAGTTAAGCAATGCAAAATACCACATGAATAAGTACCCAATCACAAAGGAAAGCATATTGCTGAGACCAGATCTTTTTAAAGAACAGTGGCCACTCGTGAAAATGGTGCTATACTAGATGCGTTCGGGAGATTTGAAACTTGGTGCTTTCTTTCAGCCTAACTCTTGCTTTGCGCCATCTTCTACCCCACCTCGGCCATTCAATGAACATCTAAAATGCAAGATAGCACTTGACCACAGCAGATGCAGAAACAAAGCAACAGGAAGCAAGCTTACAATACAGTTGTAATACAGAACAATTTGACAGAGTTCACAGGTGTCATTTATTGCCTCAGATTAGGAAAACAGTGCAGAAAAATAAAGCTATAGGCTACGGCATTTAGGTACCCTGTTCAAATCCATCATTTTTCAGTTGCTCTAAAGACGTGAAATGTTAACAATAGATTGCAAGTAGTGATATAAGTAGTCGTGATAACATATTACTTACGTTGCCATCACATCAGAACGCTTCCCTTCCCGCCCCCAAAAACAAATTCACAAATATTTAAAATCACTGTGCACAATGTTTCTACATACGTTTCATTTCCAGAGCTCCAAAGTCAACATAATTAGATGCATGCATCAGGGTATATATAAGGCTTTGTTTTTTTGCTACATTTGTACTTGGGGGAAAAAATTGTTCATACAGTGGGTTTGTCCTGTGTAGTCAGATGTCATCTTTAATGGCCCAACCCATTAAACCATGGCAAAGTGTAACCCTCCCAACCATTTCAATGATGCCGGTACAGGAATCCCAACACAAGCCCTGTTACAGGAGCTGCATAGTAATATTAATTTAGAAATTGCTTCCTATAGATATTTCTAAAAGCTTTCTTTATTACAAATATTGTGCAAATTCAGTGCATTTACCCCTACATTTAAAGTTTATGGCGATGGAAGTCCACCAGTAGGTCAAATTATTCCTATTAAACCTCAGATCAAAGCCTCCTGTTTATAAAATATAGGTTTATAAACATGTGTAAACAATTTTATTAGGGTACTCTGACAGAAGTACCTACAAGTGCACAGTCATGGTTATATGCAATATAAACTTTGAAAAAGCACACCACTTATATAAATATACAACTCTGATTTCTCCCCTGATAGTTTACATCAGTGAAACTGTCCATGTTACTGGAGATATTTGAATATTCACAATTGTGAACATACCAGGCTAACCAACTACCTTCTTTTCATTGAGCACAATGCACTGTGGTTGAGCAATAGCAGCGTGGCTTTAGGTTCCTTGAGTTACCAATGTTAGGACAGCAGTACAGTCATAGTAAATGCATATGAATATCAATTACAAACTCCTGGAAATACCAAGAAATTAAATCCAAACTAGGGAGAAATACAGGACTATATAGATCGCTTGTGTGCTTGGTTCATGATGTCTCCAATTGGGTTCTATAGGACTAAAATCAACAGACAACAATCAGACTAGAACTGAGGACAAGAAACTTATCCCTGCTGATATAATGATGCAATGTCTGCCCAGAGCAGTGTATCAAAAGTCAGTCAATCAATCAATAAAGAATAGGGAAACAATTACACAAGGGTCAAATTACATATACAGGTGGGGGTCTCTTTATCTGCAGCTTTGACTCAGCATGGGTCCTAGACCTATGCTGGATGTCCTCACCTGACCACTCAGACACAACTGGAAGTGCCTTTCTGATACCTACGGAAGCAACTGGAAAAGGTTTTCAGTTGCATTTGGAGTTCCTATTCGATGCCACCTGCAGATTCCATTACTTGCAGGTTTCGGTATCTGCAGCGGTCCAGGAATGGACTCCCTGCAGATACCAAGGTCCAACTGTACATGAAGCAGGTACCTGGCATTCTCGTTTTAATTCCCTAAGTTGCTGACACAGGAGAGCTGATCCAAGCCAGATCAGGCAAACAGGATTGAGCCCAAGGGGCTTTAACCTCTGCCACGCCAATAAGGGCTGCCCACATGATAATTGGGCTGTCCCATATCTTGAAATTATGATCAGGTTTTGCATATTTTCTCTTCTGCCATTTGCAGCTAATGAGTTAAGTGAGGAAAAAAGTGCATATTTCTCATCATCTCCCACTTAATGATGTCAGATCCTGCTTAATGACATCACTTCCAGCCACAGCAGGTGCTATGAATGCTATTTGAAATGAGCTTGACACTCCTGGTCTAAAGTACCCCTGAAACTGAACTGTGTTATCAAAGACTTATTTTTCTTTTAATCTATAATTTTGGTACAGGAGAAACATACTGGTTTGATCATCAAATTCCTTGCCTTGCATAATTCTTCTCTGTATGTAGTACCTAAGAATGCTGTCAAAACACACTCACACACACACCTCCTGGGTACACAAACTGGGAAGCCGAAGCATTTGGATATGCTGAATTAAATAATGTGAAATGCAACACAACATTTAAACAGTACTTCTCTGATTGGATTTGGAAGTATTCCCACATACACGTATGGGCACTGAAAGAAGTCAGTTTCATATTTTTTCACTTTTCCAATTAAAACATACCTTGGAAATTAGCCACATTTGATTAGAATTCATAGCTGTAGTTATCAGTATTGTATGCTAGCACAGAAAAAATGTTTTTCCCCCTAAGCTACTCAGCAAAAGCTGTACTTTTTCTCTGAACTTCTTTTGCTAGGAGATACAAGTGTCCTTTCTGGTTCACTCATATTTGCCACACTGATCTTTCCAGATAGGTTATGTATTTATTGAATGATCTAATTAGCAGCTGCTTATTGCCATAATTTATTGAGGTAGCTGTTTTCAATATTGGATTACATAATTAACAACTTTTTTCAGCATTAATTCTTGAATCACTGCCCCAATCCTGAGTATTCTGAATGATAGTGCAAGAAATTTGTTAGCGTACTTTTTAGTCATCCTACTAAAATGAACTACAGAGCATTCTGTAGGCTCTCAAAGGTCTTTCAATACTTGTGTTTCACACTTTATAATCATAATTTACTAGCACTCTCCACTGAGCTGAAACCAAAATTCTAGATTAATTTGTATAATAAACTTGTCCAGCGGTCCCTTGGTATACGTCAATGATTGGTTCCAAGACCCCCATGTAGATACCAAAACCCATGGATACTTGTCCCTTAAGGAGAGCTTTTCTTGCAAAGACTACAAGCTCCAGAATGCAGTGCGCCACAGCATTCATACAGACTGAATGCAGCTAGTTATGAAGAATGCTGGGAAGTATTGTTTTTGCACTATGCACAAGACTCTGTCGTGTGGCAAGGGGAAATTAGGCCCACACAAGCTGAGATTTTTTTTTAATGTAGTGACAGTACCCCACTGATCACATGTAAAAGATTGACCCTTCAATTGCCTCACTACAATACCTTAACAGACACCAATTATAATAAAAAAATTTATAGCCTAATTTTTACTCAATCCGCGGTTGGTTGAATCTGTGGATGTGGACCACGCAGATACGGAGGGCCAACTGTACAGGATTATCATCCTAGGTTAATCTAGATTCAAGAAGGGCACTGTGGACAGGAGTACAGAGGGGAAAAAGGAAAGTGTTGGGAAGGTGATTGGAAGCTAAGAAATAAATATCAACAAATTTTTAAAAACTATGTCACTTGAGATGGATGAAGCACAACTTCTCAATTAAAACTGGAAGTCTAAACAGTGCGTGATCATTTTGTCAGAAAATTACTGCTCAGAATTTCACCCTTAAGCTTTCAGTTTTCCTGAAGGAAGCAATATGCCTGATCTATGTCACGAGAACTGTAAATGATTTTTTTTTTGACCTATCAAACCCTGCTGGGGTATCTCAAGAAATCAGATCTAGTTTTTGGTAGTATGGCATTATGCCATAAAATAATATCTGATTTAAAAGGTTTAGGCAATTATGAAGAGGTATTGCAGAGGTAACCATACTTTTTAATTTAAGTGTGCATACTTCTTATTGGAAAACACTGAAATGAAAGCTAGATTATAGTCATCAATTGATGAAGCTTTGGATTTTCTTTCATGGAAACTGGTTTACAGTCTGAAGGACTTGAGTTATGACCTTATAAAAATGCTACTTATTAAAAGAATCATAGTCCTCTTCAGGACTGTTGTACAAAAAGATACTTGAACCGATCGATACTAATGATCAAGCAATCCTCAAGAATTATATTTTGAGAAGGTATGTGTTATTAGATGCAGAGTGCACCTTCTCAAACGGTTTTTAAAAACTTGCATGTGATCAGCAGTGCCAGGTGAGGCATGCTAACACCACTATGGATTCCCGATCAGGTCGCTATCCTCCATAAGAAGGTAGTGTCCCCCCAAAAAGGTTGGGAACCTCTGCGTTAGCCTTTCAAAGCTCCTTTACAGAATTACAGTTCCCATGATTCCAGGAGAAGGAATGATTAGTACATCTACTTCAATCCATGGTATACACTGTCTTATGTGACAAGAAGAGAGATGCAGATTTTTCCAAGACGGAAACTGTCAGCTATTTAGTATTGCTGCTGCAGCAGCCAAAAGAAAGTTGCTGAACATGTAAGATTGCCTCCAAGTGCAAGCCAAACCTTTCCTTATGTCAATGCAAAACTGGATGACAGTAATACTCTCTGAACTGCTTCTGTATAATTTTGCTGTCATTGGAGAAACTGAGTAGTGGGCTAAAATAAATCAGATGTGCCTTACACAGCCTTTTTACAAAACAATCTGATAAAGTCAAAATTCACCCACCAACATGGGTCAGGATACAAATAATCAGGCAACATGTTCTGAACAACAAAGGGATCTGGGTTTGCATTTATCTATTTGGACACCTGTTTCATATCCTACATGGCAAACAGATTTTGAAAAATAAGGTGGTTTTCTCTCTCTCTCAAAAGCACCTATTGATATAGCATGGGGTTTGAACAGTTAGCCAAGTCACTTGCATGCCCAAGTTCTGAAATAGTTCAAAACTTTATCTTACAAGGTGCCTGCTGAGTTCCATGGAAGTTACACCCTAGTAGGCTGCAAATGTTTATGGGTTCCATTGAACTCAATGGACCTTACTTTTGAGAAGATATGCAATAGGATTACAGTTGGATTGCAACTTTAGGCAGGAACAGAACTCGATTAAAAAAAGATCCATGGACAACAATCGTATCAAATGCATAGGTTTTTGTTTTTTGTTTACCCAAGCTTAAGGGTCTGGATTCAAAGAACTATTTGGATACATCTAAAAGATTAGATGTGACCAGTGTATATTTGATTTTTTCCATTTTTTAAAAAAAATAGCATGCTCCTAGCATGTCATACCCCAAACATTCTTGCAATAATGAAGATGAAGGGATGAAAGCTTAAAAGTGCAGAAGCTTCAGAAAAAACATTTGTTCGTAAGTTTGGTGCTGACACAACCCAATTTCCACTGCTGTCCCAAATTTCAAGTCAATCACAGCTTATTACCATTTTCATATACAAGTTCACTGAAGCACTTAAGAATAAACCCTGACAAAAGAAACACAATATTCCAGTTACTTTTCATCTTCACTAATGCTCCGAGATTCAAGCACAAAAGAAGTTGTGCAAAATAGTTTGCTCCCATCCATTAATATTGCTGCGTTGTCTTTACATATCATACAAAACCAGAACAGTGTTAATACATATCCTTGTAGATTTCTTGTAGCAAAGGATGTAAGTGTGCATCAGATTCAGTCTTTTTGATTATCTGAACAAGCTGAGCGTGCTCTGTGACAAGCTGCCGGAGGTCCGCCATTTTCTGTAGAAGTTTTGGAAAAAGGAAGATGTCGTCAGGGTGGTTGTTTTGCAAGTGAAGTTTGAGTACATGCACAATGCTCTCCTGCATCTTTTCAATATGTCCTATGTTTACCAGGCCAGGGCGATCTGTTCTCAAAAACAAAAACATACATGTTATTGTACAACAGTTAATCTGTGGGGAAATGCATTATCTGTATCAAAACAGAGCCTAGCAAAAGGGACTTTGCAGACTGCAAGGAGTTGTACTATCAATGTGAAAATGGCATAACACAGTGTCTCTCAAACTGTGGGTCGGGACCCACTTGGTGGGTTGCGACCTGATGTCAGGTAGGTGGCAAAAAGCTGGGAGCAGCTACTATCTTGGAAACTGCAGACCTTACTCTTGCTATACTCCTATTTCAAACAGCTTGAATTTCAAAATGAGAGTTTTTAAAATTTTGTTTTTTGTTCGGTGCTTTTATGTAATATTTTGCTCTAATCTTGCTTTCTGTTGGGGATGTTTCAAAGTTGTGCAATTGCTGTAGTTCAAGAATGCAAGTTTGCATTCCAGAAGTGTCATTTATTATGTCACAATGATGGTACTTCCTGCTTGATGATGTCATATCTGCTTATGATATCACTTCCAGGTTAATGAAATCATTTCTGGTGGGTCCCAACATGAGTGCCTTTCTAAAAAGTGGATCCCCATCTAAAAGGTTTGAGAACCACTGGCATAGACTGCTGAAATAAAGGCTCGTGGCATCTGTAAGAGCGTGTGGGATTTGAATCTTAAAATTCCCTATAATTTGCTTTCCAGGTTTACTATGTCCAATTATGGCAGAGGTTTTTACCATGATTGGGCCACTATTTATCTTTAAAAGTGAATTACTTTAAACAATCCTGAGCATTACCCAACTGAAGTTGGGTTCTTATTACCCAAGTCCGTTAACTGTGAATTCCTTGGAGATAAATGCATTTGTCTAGAAAAGCTACTGAAAACATATTTAAGAAAACAAAAAGTTAAATAGAAATCGTATTTCAATGGGAGAGATCCAAGTACTTGCCTGAGAATGTAACCATATGCACTCAAGACTACGATGGACAATTTTTTTTTTTTGCCAGCATGTAATTAACCTGTGGAACTTATTGCCACAGGATGGGGGTGATGGCATCTGGTCTCAATGCCTTTAAAAAGGGGATTAGATGGATGTACAGAATAAGAGTCCATCACAGATTACAAGCCACAATGTTTGTATATTTGCAACCTCCTGATTTAAGAAGTAGGCTACCTCAGAATGCCAGGTGTAAGAAAGTGGCAACAGGATACAGGTTGTTTTGTGTGCTCCCTAAGTGGGCCACTGTGAGATACAGGAAACTGTACTGGATGGGCCCTGGGCCTGATCCAGTAGGTTCTTCATTTGTTCTTATAAACTGAACTCCTCATCAGTATAAGTATAGCACAAGGACAGTAGTCAGGAACTGATTACTTTAAAAAACCCCAACCAACAGAAAATGGATCAATCTTAAATCATTCTTGAGAGCAAAACATTTTTAGTTGAAATTACTAGTAATCAACCTGTCTACAAGTTGATTAAACTGGTATATAGAGAAGCACTGAACAACGGGGATTGCATAACTAAGGGCCCAATCCTATCCAAGTTTCCAGTGTGGGTGCAGCCCTAATGCAGCCTTGGAGGAAGCTTATGTGGCTGCCCCCCTACTGCAGGATGCAGTGCATGCCTAGTTGGCAACTCAGCACCAGAGCGGGGAAGTTGGATAGGATTGGACCCTAAATCTAGAACTCAACAGGAATTCCAGAGTAGTTCCAGACATGGGTATTCAAACTTCAATTGCACATGAGAGCAGAACAAATGTTAGGCAGATTTAACTAAAACATAGGGTTTTGCAAGGTATTGGCTTATTTTCTCTACTGTCATTTATTGCGGTACTGTTAAATTTTTACTCTTAACCAAGGTCTCCAAACCCCTGCCTGTGGGCCAGATCTGGGGTTTGAAAACACCCTTCCCCCCGTGTGAGCAGAGCTTACTGTCCCATCAAAGCCCTATTCCATTTTCAAGCTGAACTGGTGACAGGGACACTCTGGCCAGTCGTGTCTATGCCCAGGTCTCTTAAAATGCTGTGCAGCAGGATGCCAGGCATGGATGCGACTGCCCAGAGCATCCCTGCCACATTTCCAGCTTGAAAATGGAGCAGTGCTTCCAGGGAACAGGAAGTGCTGCTCGGGATGGGAAAGGTTTTTCCATTGCTCAATGGCCACAAGTTTGGTAACCACTGCTCTAAACCAATTCCAACAGAAGCTAAAAAACAACTTCTAATAGAACATCACAACATGCATACTAGGATCATGAAGGACCAGAAACTGAATATTATGCACAACGTAAAAATAATAATTGAACATGGAAGGAATCAGCCATCATGCTATCTGGTCAAAAGAGACACAGGTCATAGATATTAGTGTGAGACACAGGTCATAAATATTAGTGTTTAGAGAACGGTAGCTTAAATCTTACCTCCACAACAAATTATAGCAGCCACAAAAAGGGAGATATCACTATCATCTAGCTCCAATGCATTGAATTTCATCGCAAAATCAAACTTTGGCTCCATGATATCACAAAATGGCTTCCTTAAACCTTTGAGGAACTCTCGTGTTATAAAACCATTTCCATACGCTACTAGCATTCCATCTTTGTTCATGACAGAGGCCAACATGGCAAAAATGGCTTCATAAACCCCATATTTCAACAGAGTCACCTGGTCATTCAAGTCTAGGTTAGAGAAGCCAGGAACAGATTTGGCAAATTCGGTGAGTTCGGTCACAGCCTCGACTGAGGTGCACTGGCAGCAGTGGAAGATACGGACCTCTGCCTCCTTGTTTTGTATTCCATTGGCAACCAGTTTTGCCACAAGCGTCTTCTCTGCCATACACAACGTATCCATGTCATGTATAACGAATGGCTACAAAGAGACACACTTCTTAGTATATTTGGTTAAAGCGTAACATTGTATTAGTATATTCGGTAAGAGCTCAATATTGTAAAAGTAGCACACTTTTTTCAAGAGCAATCTTCAAAACCTAGGGTCATGTTACAACATTGAAAGATGGGAATCCAATAATCCATTGGTTTTCAAACTCTCAGGGAGAGTTTGGCCCACTGTAAGTTGTAGCAGGGGGAGAAGGGAAGTCAGCAACGCAATCTCCAGGACTGTGCTGTTGCCTGGGGCGACAGGGGCTTCAAAGTACTCACCAATTGAAGTGCTGGCCTCCTGGGGGTACGAGGAGCCCCAGGGATGCCTCCTCAGGGCTCCCAAGCTCTGAGGCTTGGAAAATGGATTAAAAAAAAGTATTGAATTTTTTTTAATATTGAAAAACTATATTGAAAAAACTGGAATATTGAAAACTAAATATTCAAAAATATTGAACAAATATTGAATATTAGAAAAAAATTGTGGCTCATTTCTGGTTCTCTATTGCGAAACCAGAAGTGGATCGGAATTTTTTTTCAATACTCCGAGGCTTGGGGAGCCCTGCGGAGGCACCTGCAGGGCTCCTTGCACCCCCAGGAAGCCAGTGGTTCGACCCGTAAGTAGATCAAAGCCCCTGTTGCCCCAGGCAACAGTGCGATCCTGGGGATCATGTTGCTGCCTTTTCTCCCCCCCCCTTAAGGGTTCAGGGTCAGAGGTTTTCTGGCTGGGGCATCACAATGCCCCAATTTGAGAACCTCTGCAATAATTTATTAATGGTGTCAAGAATATTTAGAACTTTGATAGCGGTAGCTATTAAAAGTAAAATGACCTGTCTAATAGCTCTCGTCTCCTTGTTCTTTACACACGTGCACCTTAAAGATAACAGATTTATCTGCCTTTAATATTTTAGTTCCGGTATTAAGGTGTATTTCATTGACTGCTTTTGGTTACCTTGGGAGCATATAAGTGTGGAAGGGCAGGATAGAAAAATATCATAACATACATTTCCAGAAATCATGAGCAGCTACAGCAGACCATTCCTAGAATCCCTGTGGATAAGGAAAACTGCAGATGTTCAAATCCCCAGCTTGGGCCCCCACCCTCCAAACCTAACTGGTCAGGTCTGGAAGCTTTCTGAAGCCCACAGAGACTGTGCGTGTCCATCTGTGGCCTCCGTGGGCTACAGAAAGCCTCTGGGTATGACCAGAGCTGTGCTCAGAGAGCTTGGGGGGGGGATAGGTTGGCACCACAGATACTGAAATCCACGGATGTTGAACCTGCAAAAAACACAGGCCCCCTGTATATACTTCAGCTTTATCTGGATGATTAAGTAACATGCAAGTGCATGACACTTCTGCATGCTTCAGTGCATACCTGTGCATGAGCTGCTATTTATGCTGGCCAGTGTGCGAGCATGCCCCTTTCCCCCCTTCATTGATTCAATGCAAGAATAGCACTGATGTTCCTCCAACCTGTACCATTTACATACTTCTTATTGTAAACCTATTCATAATGTATACGTTTTTGAGATACACATCACTTGTCAAAAACGTAGCTCCTGTGGAAAACAAGAGGTTCCTGTAAGTAGGAAAGCCCAAACCTTTGCAAGTCTACTCAGAAATAAGTCCCGTTTACATTGATGGGGCTTAGTCCCAGGTATGCGTGGCTAGGATTCCCTTGGGCTCGCATAATTAGTTGCGCATATTATGTCATAGTTGATATGCTGTAGCAATTCTGCACTGGTCCACGTCAATGTGCGGTGAGGGCTCTTGCACACAGCACCCATCTATGGAGGCAGTAGTACCCACGAAATTGGTACTTGCACACACAAAAGGTTGAAAAGACCTAACTTAGAAGGTTGCCGCTGCTGTTTGCCAGGGGAGCCACTAGGGGTGCAGTGGCTGCAGACTGCACTGGGCGTCACCCTTGGGATGGGTGACACCACATCACCTGAAGCCTCCATTTGGTGATCTTTGGCCTGCTCTGGGCCCCCACCTTGCGCTCTTACTCACAATTGTGTTTTTGCCACTTGCTGATGAGATAACAAAGTGACTGGGCCCAGAGTGGGCTGAAGATTGCCCAACAGAGGTGGTTTGGAGGTGGGCTTTTTGCATTTAAAGCAATGTGATAATGCATAAGGGGTCAGGGTGACATCACTACATCACCCCTGAACTTCATAAAGCTCCTCCAGGTGAGCGCCACACTGAGCAGCACCCACTCTAGCAATGCGCCTGCTGACTGCCATTTTTAGAATTTTGCTTCATAGCTGCTTTGCTTTCTAAATTCTAGGGTGGCAGATACTTACTGGATTGTTACTGGTTTTCCCCGCAAGGATCAGTCTGGCTTTGATCTTGTTCATATTAAAGTTTTTCAAATAGGCTTCATAAATTCTCTTGGCAAGTGATTTAAGATCTGCAATGGCGGTATTTTCTACACAATGTTCACCCGTTAGAATTTCCGCTTTCAATTTTGCCTTCTCGGATCTTGGCATCCGGCCAAATCGAATTGCTGAGAGAAACACATGTAAGGTATTGTTTATTAAGGATATTTATATACCGCTTTTTACAATAAAAAGAATTCACAGAGCAGTTGAACAGTGACACAAAAATTGTGTTCTTTGATTAAGGGTCTAGTCTTAGGTATGCATTACCAGTAGAGGAGGATTGCAAAACCAACAGTACACAAGACTAGACCAGATTAGTGTAAGATTGAAAGGAGGATTGTGTGTCTCTCTCTTTGTCAATTTGCTCTGGGTTTGTGATTAGTTTCCACAACTTCGTGAGAACATTTGGGCATACTCAAGCCCTTCAGAAGTGGCAGAGGGGACAGAGACTGCTGGAATTGCTACATCTACATTGCTCCTCTGAATTGGAGGAGAAGAGGTGTGCTTTGGAATCGCAACAATTTTCACATCTGTTCGTAGTTAGGCAGCACGATCTACCTGCTCCCAAGACTCCTTCGCCGATGTGAATTCCTGGGTGAGTTGCTACCAAACTCATGGAGAAATAGAGATAAGGTGTGTGTGGAGAAAACCAAAGAAATAGTACAATTGAAATGGAAGGAAGGGGGGACAGAGTGGAATGCACAGAAGTGTGTGGGGCAGTAAAAAAAAAAAGATAGGGTAATGGATTGGGGTGCAAAAAGGCCTGTGGTGGAGCAGGGAGAAAATGCTGCATGTTATGTTATTCATTTTGTGTCAGGTGAGGGAAGAAGGGGTAGCAGGGATCTGTGGAGTTGCCATGAGGAAAGTTCGTTATGCAATATATAGAGGTAAAAAAGTAGTATGGCTGAAAAGAGAGGGTGCAATATTGTGTGATCAAGACAGAATGCTTGAACTACTGGATACAGCAAGAAAAGAATGTACGAGAGAGAGAGAGAAATAGGAGAGAAGGCAGTGTCTGTAGCAGTGCAATGGGAAGAGAAGGTACAGGACAGTAGTCACTCAGTATCTGCAGGGAATCCATTCCTCCACTTACTGCAGATACCAAAATCCACAGATACTGGGGTCCACCTTAAAAAGGTTTTTAAAAGTAAAAAAAGTGTGTGTGTGTGTTTAAAAAATAAATTCTTACCTTAGAGCCGCAAACTGCACTGGTTGCTGGGCAATCTCTGGTGCCCCCAAAATCCACTTCTGGGCTGCGCCGAGGCCTGTGACCCCCCCCCCTTGGTCCTGGCTCACCCCACAACAAATTGTGAAAGTGTTTGAGAAACACTTCCGTGACCCAGAAATGGCTTCCAAGAGCGCCAGAGAGTGTCCCCTGCCATTCACTGATGGTCAAATCCAGAGCTGCCAAGACCACAGATGGCAAAGGACCACTGTAAGCTATGGGGCGCAGAATGGACTAAAAGGCACCAAGTTAAAATGGTAACAAAAGTGCTTTCCACAATTAAACAGAACTAAACCGCACTCTGAGTACTCCCCAGTTTAGATGCACTATGTCCTCGAATAGGTACTGGTTTCATTTCCAGGGGTCTGTCCAGAAATCGGAATGTGTGTGTCTAGAATGGCTCTTCCCAGCCCAGTGCTCTTGCACCTGCACAAAGCGCCAGAGGTCTGTAACGCAGGAAGCCACTTCTTTGCTTCAAAATTCTTCATGTGATCCTGAACCACACGCTGATGCCGACCCCGAGTGCAGAAGAAAGTGGCCATAAGAACAGCAGTGTCCCTTTATACTGGTTTGCACAGACTGAAGTCATATGGGTGAAGTCATTCTGCATGAACTAAGCCTAAATCAAAAGTTATGGAACGACTTCTTACAGCTACTGTCTAAACAGGACACTGAACCAGAGAGTTAAATCCCCATGACCACGAACCAAAGACAGAATTTCCAACTCCCCAATCTTTTTTTAGGGTAGCGTCGCCTTTAAATAGATATTGTGTTCAAGCTACTGAAATAATTGTATATTCTTGCCCTGGTTCACTGTGCTGCCCACTGAAGGTTGGGATTTCTCAATAGCAAAAGGCAATATTTTTGCATGTCTCTGCCTTATGACACTTGTTCTCCCAATACTGGTTTATAGGCAAGGAATAGAGCAGAAGATAAACATTTGTATTTTTCTGCAAATGCTTGTGTAAGAGTTTCACTCATTGCTGTCATAGCTAGTTTTTATAGGAGCTCTAAATGGTCCCTCCTTGTGCAAGCCTTGTGCGAGCACGTCATCTTTGGATTTAGCTTTTGTTTTCTTGTATAGTGTGCTGGTGCAAGGCTTGGCACAGTTCTTCTGTGAACAGAAGGTGCCTTCCATATGCAGAGTACGATGGCTGCATTTTAGATTTAATTTCACCCTGGCTGTACAACAGGAACATAAGAAAAGCCCTGCTGGATCAGGCCAAAGGCCCATCTAGTCCTGTATCTCACAGTGGCCCACCAGGTGCCTCAGGCAGCACATGAGATGCCTGCATCCCATTGCCACTCCCTTGCAGAACTATCTGTGGATAATCTGGATAGTTTGCAATCCTGAGCTGCCCATGCGCCCATACGAGCAGCGGTAGCCAAGCAGTTACCGCTGCATACTGGCAGGCACCACAGGCTCCTTGGAGAAAGGGGACATTCATCCCCAGGGGATGTGGAAATGGTGTGGAATGGGAGATGGGGCTCTTCACCTCTGTGCTTGCTGGTGCAGAGATGAGAGCCTCTGTGTCTAGCCAAACAGTCCAATACAGAGGTTGGGTTCCGGTGGTGAAAGTTATCGCCAGTCCTGCCCCTTGCGCCACCCTTCCTCCACCCAGGAACAACAACCTGCTCTGCCCGGAAAGTGCACAACACTGGCAACCATTGCAGTCTTCCAGTTGCTTCCTCCGGGTGGGATGGGATCAGTGCTGGCCTGGCGCTGGTGGTAAGGCCTTCTTAAGGCGGTACCGCTGACGGTTCAGGTGCATCATGGCGCCTTCACAACACCAGCACCCATGGTATGCTCATATCGCAGGCGCTATGAAGCTCAGGATTGGGCCCTAAATCATGGCTGCGGTAAAACAAGAATGACAGTAAGCCTTACCTACCATTATGAGACATTCCAACAGAAAGGCACTTCTGAAAACGACAGTACTGGCACTTGTTGCGATTCTTCTTCTGAATCTTGCAGTTGCGCTCGCATCTGTCATAGACAAGTTTCAGTCTGATTGTTCGTCTGAAAAAGCCCTGCGTCAGGTTTGAAGGGAAATAGACATTAGGGTATATTATTTGGTGCTAAAAACTTTGACATTTAAATAATGTGGGTAATTTTTTCTTTAACAGGCTTGCCCTGGTATCCACTGATTCAGTATCCACTGTTTCTGTTATCCAGATACCATGGATAATGAAGAACCTATTGAAAAGACAAAAAGGTAAAGGCTTCCCTGCGACCGAATGGTCTAGTCGTGACCGACTGTAGGGGACGGTGCTCATCTCCGTTTCTAAGCCAAAGAGCCGGCGTTTGTCTGAGGACAAGCTTCCGTGGTCATGTGGCCAGCATGACTATACACCAAGGTGCACGGAACGCCATTACCTTCCCACTGAAGTGGTACCCATTTATCGACTCGCATTTTTATGTGCTTTCAAACTGCTAGGTTGGCAGGAGCCGGGACAAACGATGGGAGCTCATTCTGTCAACCTTCCAGTCAGTAAGCTCAGCAGCAGCAGTTTAACCCGCAGTGCCGCCATGTCCCTTATTAAAAAGATAGGGTAACATTATATTAAACAAAACTCTTTTTTCACCTTGTTGCAGCAAAACCACTGATGTTCTCTTATCTTTAAAAACATCCTCAATTTTCCGTATCCAATTTTACACATGGATTTTTCATATCCATATTCCATAACAGATGTTGAGGACCTGCTGTATAATATACTACTTGCTGTGTAGGCTTAAATGGTTGAGATTTTAACTATAATTTTATAAATATGCTGTATTTTATATATTAAGTTTGTAAGCTGCCTTGAGCTTTGGGAAAGGCTGAGTATAAATTTTATTTAAATAAATAAATAAATAAATAGTTCTCAGGCTTGCTGCCAATGTTCAGCCTTCATTAATTTTTTTAATTAAAGACTTTGAAATAAATTTTAACTTAACATATTTAATAGGTTTCCCTTAGACTACACAGGGAGTGAGGAGGCTCTTAATGAGCAATCTCATTAGGGTCTGCACTAGATGGGGCTGAATGTTCACATAACAACAGGACTGGAGAATGTTAAGCAACACACAACTTAGGGATTTCTCAAGGTGGCACACTGCCCTCTATGGTCTTCTTAATGGCCATTGCCCCTTATGATGTCACTTCCGGGTTCTGGAAGACTATTCTGAGTTCTGTGACACTGTTTCTAGGCCAACTGTCTGTAGTAACGAATTATCGGCCCCAGAGCTATAGAGGAAGCCTCTGAAAAGCTGGCAGAGGAAGAGGGGCAGATAATTTGTTACTTTAGACAGTTGCCCTAGAAACAGAGCTGCAGACCCCGGAAGAGTTTTTAGTGATTTTCAACCCTGTGCTCCAAACTCTTGCAGCACACCTGTCGACCTTTTGCGGAACACTAGTTAGCAGCTTCAGTTGAAAATTGCTGCCCTAGGTATGTGCCCAACGAGACCCCACTTCTAAATAATCATAGCCTTCACAAGCCGGATTTTCTTGATGAAGACCTGTCTGTTTTTATTATTGGTTATTTTTACAGAAATTCACATTTTGGCCCTTTAAAAAGCAACTATTTGCTATTTTTTTAAAAAAACAACAGTTTAGACACTGAATATTATTGATCATACCTTACAGCCTTCACAAGCATGCACTCCGTAGTGGTAGCCTGAAGCTTTATCCCCACATATTCGACATTCAATGTTTAATGCTGCATTTGGTGGCTCATCTTTGCTACCTGGACCAGTGGCAAGATTCACAGGTGATGGGCTTGATGCTGGTGAGAGCGAGTCTGAAAGAGACAGAAAACGTTAGCCTCCTCCTCATTTGATGTAGACCCAAAGTCTCTTATTGAATCAGAGAACCAAGAGTGAGAGTTTTCTCTAAGGTCCCTTGATGAATTCATGCTAGGGATGAGATTCATACTGGGGAAATCCTGATTAGTAGCTCCATCTTTTGGCCTCTATGCTATATTTGTTCTCTAGAGTGCAGTTTAAAGCAACAGTCTTCAACCTTTATTATGCACTCATTTTTTATAGAACACTTCTAAAACAAAACCATTCTATTTATATGCTAAAGCCAAGCTAGCACACAAATGCATATTATACAGACATGCATCCAACTGGAAATGCCCTCTTCTTTGAAAAATATAGCCATGTGGTGGGAGAGGGGCAAAGAACCTTGCCAAGACCATGGTGCACAGGCAGAAGGGGTTCCCTTTTCCCTTCATGCTGTTTTTAAGCCAACGTCCCCCACCAAGAAAGTGACAGGGAAAGGATTTTAAGTAAGCATATGGGAGGACAGTAAGACTCCTTAAATGCCCTCATCTCAATCATGATCCCTGCATGGCAGTATTTTACAAACAGGAGTCACTTTTCCATTGGGATACACACCCATTTGTGTGAATGATTGATTAGGCTGTTTGGCATAGTTTAGAAAGTTGAAATTTCAAATCAGTTGCAGCAATATGCTAAGCTCCCACACAATAGTTACACTCTGGGGGTGGTGGTGGTGGTGGTGGTGTCCGGAAGATGGAACGCATGCAGGTTGAAACAGCCAGCTCCTGCCATTTCAGCACTACTGCATCAGTGCAAAAGCACCAAAAGAGACCAATTGCGCCTATGCAAAAACGCCAAGACCCCCATCTGTAACCTGGGATGCCCATAACTCAGGGACAGAGTGCATTAATTTTCTTATTTGATTTCTACCCCACCTTTTGATCTTGAAGAATCTCAACCCCACCACATATATAAGATACAGTTACATTATGTTATATTTGTACTTCCTTTGAAATTAAGCATTATTCTAAGGCAGCATACCCACCCACCACAACCTAGTTCTCATTTAGCTATCATCACTGTGTCCATTGTCTTTTATTCCATCTCAATCCCGCAACTGCTATGTGCCAAACCAGCTCTACAAAACTAGATTGTCCAGTTGAAACAAACTAAATTATAGATCGTCAGACTAGGTCAAGAGAAATCAACCCATTCTCCATAATACACAATTCCTACCTGTAATGATTGAGCCATCGGATCCAGGTCCACTTCCCAGCAACTGGAAATCGGTTACACTGAATGCTCCTGAGCTATCCCCACTGATTGATTGTGACAGTTCCTTTATGCTCTCCATGTCTTGTAAAAATCCCCCAGATAAAGGACTATCAAGATCCTCTTCCTCCAAGTGAATGAAGGGACAAAGCTGGCTCTCTGTATCTGCCATTTCAGCCCGGCAGAGGACGTCACTTAAGGATTAATTAGATGTCTGAAAGCAAAAGAAGCCTTTTAAGCAAGACAAAATGAACTGGCTATCATATAGGAAGGATACCTTTCAAGGAATTCAATGTTGCATACTTGCAGTTATTTTATTTCTCCCCCCCCCCAAAAAAAGTTCAAAATAACCCTTGGCCATAGATCTTAGACCAGCAATTTTCAGCAAATATTCTAGGCTATGGCACACTGGTAAGCTGCAAATGTTCCACAGGTGTGCCGTGGGAGTTTGGGGAAGGGTCATTTATTTGTAGGGCCACTGAGGGATGTTAAGTCCCCATTGGCAGTGTGGTGTGCCTTGTCAATTGTCAAAAAACCGATGGTGCCCCCTGATAATTTTAATGCCTTGTCAGTGTGCCATGCAATGAAAAAGGTTAAAAAAAATTGCTAGCTTAGACTGTAGGAGACAGTGATTTACCCAAGGTGATGCAATTTGGTTTGCATGTGGGGAAATCAGCCAACCCTATAAGTCACTACTCCACAGTTCAGAGAAGGATGTAAAATTAGAAATCCATGGTATGAATCAAATACATTTCATTAACATATTGCAATTGTGCTATCCATAGCGAATATACTGAAAAAGAGTACATTAGCAGTTGCTATTCCCCATATTAATGCTGCCTCCCAGCTCAACATCTCTGGTGGAAATCTTTGCATCACCTGGAATGCAAGTGTCTTACTTGTTCATGCTTTGCTATGACATTAATTCAATCATGACTTTTCTCTTTGTTGTTGAGGATCCAAGACCTTGGCCCACTCATTCTCTTGCAAAACCTATACTGCATTAGTAATACTGTGTTCTAATAGTACCAAGAAGGGGGTGGGGGGAAGAAGCTGGGGTGGTGTGGAAGACAGAGCACACACTGTGAAAGATCCCAGTTAATCCCTGGCATCCATTCTAGTTCCACAGATCCAGGGAGAAACACTGAACTAGATAGGCCAATGGTCTGACCCTGTATTAAGCAGCTTTAGGCTGACTGTGGCTCAGATCATGAGCTTCTTATTGCAAAATTCAGGCTTAAACTTAAAAAAGTAGGGAAAACCACTAGGCCCTCCACATATGACCTAAATCAGATCCCATACGAATATACCGTGGAGGTGACAACTAGACTTAGGGGCTTAGATTTGGTAGACAGAGTGCCTGAAGAACTTTGGACGGAGGTCTGTAACATTGTACAGGAGGCAGCAACTAGAACCATCCCAAAGAGAAAGAAATGCAAGAAGGCAAAGTGGCTGTCTGACGAGGCTTTACAAATAGATGAGGAAAGAAGGGAAGCAAAAAGCAAGGGAGAAAGGGAAAGATATACCCAATTGAATGCAGATTTCCAGAGAACGGCAAGAAGAAATAGGAAGCCCTTCCTAAATGAGCAGTGCAAAGAAATAGAGGAAAACAATAGAATGGGAAAGACTATAGATCTTTTCAAGAAAATTGGAGATATCAGAGGACAATTTCGTGCTAAGGTAGGCACACTAAAGGACAAAAATGGCAAGGACCTAACAGAAGCAGATGAGATTAAGAAGAGGTGGCAAGAATACACAGAGGAACTGTATAAGGCCGATCTAAATGTTCCTGATAACCACAATGGTGCGGTCACTAAGCTCGAACCTGACATCCTGGAGTGTGAAGTCAAGTAGGCTTTAGAAAGCATCACTAACAACAAAGCTAGTGGAGGTGACAACATTCCAGCTGAGTTACTCAAAACCTTAAAAGATGATGCTGTCAAAGTGCTGCACTCCATCTGCCAGCAAATTTGGAAAACCCAGCAGTGGCCACAAGACTGGAAAAGATCAGTTTACATTCCAATCCCAAAGAAGGGCAATGCCAAAGACTGCTCGAACTACCACACCATTGCACTCATTTCACATGCTTGCAAGGTGATCCTCAAAATCCTACAAGCTAGGCTTCAGCAGTATGTCAATTGAGAACTACCAGATGTACAAGCTGGTTTCCGAAGAGGCAGAGGAACTAGAGATCAAATTGCCAACATTCACTGGATCATGGGGAAAGCAAGAGAGTTCCAGAAAAAACATCTACTTCTGCTTCATTAACTATGCCAAAGCCTTTGATTGTGTGGATCACAACAAACTCTGGCAAGTTCTTGAAGAGATGGGAGTACCAAACCACCTTATCTGATTTCTGAGAAACTTATATGCGGGTCAAGAAGCAACAGTTAGAATCGGACATGGAACAACCGATTGGTTTTAAATTGGAAAAGGAGTACAACACGGCTGTATGCTGTCACCCTGCTTATTTAACTTTTATGCAGAGTACATCACAAGGAAGGCAGGGCTGGATGACTCACAAGCTGGAATCAAGATTGCTGGGAGAAATATCAACAACCTCAGATATGCAGATGATACCACTCTAATGGCAGAAAGTGAGGAAGACATAAAGAACGTTTAGGGTGAAAGAGGAAAGTGCCAAAATTGGCTTGAAGCTCAACATCAAAAAAACTAAGATCATAGCAACCACTCCCATCACTTCCTGGCAAATAGAAGGGGAAGAAATGGAAGCAGTGACAGAGTTTATTTTCCTGGACTCAAAAGATCACCGCAGATGGTGACTGCAGCCATGAAATTAAAAGACGTTTACTTCTTGGGAAGAAAGCTATTGCGAACCTAGACAACTTAATCAAAAGCCGAGACATCACCCTGCCAACAAAGGTTTGCATAGTCAAAGCTATGGTTTTCCCAGTAGCAATGTATGGCTGTGAGAGCTAGACCATAAGAAAGGCAGAGTGCCAAAGAATAGATGCTTTTGAATTATGGTGTTGGAGAAGACTCTTGAGAGTCCCCTGGACTACAAGAAGATCCAATCAGTCAATCCTACAGGAAGTCAAGCCTGATTGCTCCCTGGAAGGACAAATACTGAAGCTCAAATGCTTTGGCCACTTCATGAGAAGAGAGGACTCTTTAGAAAAGACCCTCATGCTGGGAAAGATTGAAGGCAAAAGGAGAAGGGGGTAGCAGAGGATGAGATGGTTAGACAGTGTCACCAAAGCAATGAACATGAAATTGGGCGAACTCCAGAAGCTAGTGGAGGACAGGGAGGCCTGGCGTGCTGTGGTCCATGGGGTCGCAACACGACTTAGCAACTGAACAAAAACAAGGCACAGTAATTCACAGAACTCTATTCTTCTAAAACAGTGCTTCTCAAACTTCTTACACTGGGGCCCACGTTTTAGAATTCTGGTGAGTCCAAACACAAACACATGTGACGTAATTAACCGTGGGCAGAAGATTTAGCCGAGAGGGTTAATGCCTCCGTTTGCCCGAAG
>JAJKFI010000003.1:2111489-2131176 GCA_029204185.1 Lerista edwardsae | reverse complement strand
ATAGTAATAGTAATAGTAATAGTAATAGTAATAGTAATAGTAATAGTGTTCTTGTTCTTATTATTGCACCACCATATATTTGGCCTCGGGCAAATTACACCTGCTAAATTCCAGAAAACAGTGTAGTTTAGATCAGCGAGAATCCTACAAAGATCTCTCTGCGATTCCCAGAATCTTGGCTAGAGCCCGATAGGCTGCCATGACTGATGACGATGACGACGATGATGATGAACAACTCTTATTCCATCTACCGTTGAAATTTCAGTTGATAATCTCGATCCGGGAGGGCATCTTAGGGCCCAATTCTATCCAATGTTCTGGCTGCAATGTAGCCCTAAGGTAAGCAAACAAATGTTCCCTTATCTTGAGGGGGCCTCCATGACTGCCCCCGCACCACAGAATGTAGCACACACCCCGTTGGGACGGCTACAGCAGAGCTAGAAAATTGGCTTGGATTTGGCCCTTAAACTTTTGGTCATTACTGGCGGCATGATCGGAACGTAAAGGAGGTAAAGGGCAACCGTCCATCCCCTAAAGCAGGCGATACGGGGCTTTCTGAGGCTGCTGCCTGCCTCTTCGCCTGCAGTCTCTGACTCTGTGAACCTGTGTAGACTATCAACCCAAGCCTATGCATGTCTACTCAGAAGTAAACCCCATTATAGTCAACGGGGCTTACTCCCAGATAAGTGTGGATAGGATTGCAGCCTAAATGCCTGGAGTAGGACATCCATACAGGCTTCCAAGGGCTCACACACTCGATGGGAAAGATACCTGCCCTACTGTCGAGGGCAATCCATGTAGGAAGCCACTTCCATTCTGACGAGCAATCGCTTCTTTCCACTGGTTCCTAACACCGACAGTGGCAGCACACTCCGAAACAGCATTGTGGTGTACTTCGGATTAATTCGCAAGAGTTCCCGCCCTCCTTCTGCACCCACGACCACGAATGCGGATTAGATTCGGCGCTCCTCCAGCCAAACCACACGGCCACACGCTTCGTTCCTTTTCAGTACATCCCCACCATCTGCCCGCCTTCTCCGTACGGAGTCCCACTGAGCCAGGAGACGCCCTCGAAGAGCTGGAGCTTTCCAGCATTCGAAACGGTTGGCACATCTGCTTGGCGTTCGGTGATAACGCGTTCAATACGTCTACTGCTGCTAAGTGGGATTGATACGTACATGAAAACGTGTCTTTTTTTTTATCCTAACCAATTAAGAAATCTCACTACAGTACAAACGAAGATTTCAACCTTGTATCTCAAAACATAAAATAAAATGCCAAGATAAACACTCAACCCCAAATATTGTCGGCTTAAACTGCACATTTACCAATATTTGGTCAAATAAATGTTAAGGTATCACTAAATAAAATATTATTAAAGAGAGGCGTTTGCGAGAGGCCGCCCGTTGATGGAGCTCAGAGACGTGTTTATTACCTAATGTTGGTTTTCTCGTTGAATTCGTGTGTACACAGATTAAGCACTCTGGCAAAACTCAAAATATAAAAAGCAGATTTTCCGAAAGGGCGGCAAGAGTTGTAGCCGTTCACACTAGATCTGCCTTATCGGCGTATGTTGGTAAATAAATCTGTTCAAACAGGATGCAGCCTCCACACCACAACGTCTCATTTCTTTGCTTTCCAGACCATAGCCCTAAATCCGTATTCGAATCTATATTTTCGACTCGCTTGTCTTTCCGGTATCAATGTAGGAGTGATTCACTCTCACTTTCTTTGCTTGGAAAGAGAGCTGGAAGAGAGATTTTTTTTCTAAGTCTAATTACTGTGATTTCTCCTTATTTTGACTCGGTTTCCTCGAAATAGGAAGAAATATGAAATGGATGGCCCTTCTTTGACTGACAGGTGGTTGAATTCTTCCGGAGGAGGGGAAAACAAGGCACTGTTGAGGGAAGGGAGAGGCCCTCGCTGATTTTCCATAGCTGAAAGCGATTGAGCGTTTTCTCTTGGGAGAACATTTAAGACACCAGAAAACACGAGTCATGGCGTTGCATGTCGGTCTCCTTGTTTCAGACAAGGAAGCCAACCCCGGATGGCCCACGCCCCCCTCCACGTCCGACTTTCACGTTCGAGCTTTCCACGTTCGACTTGTGCGGGGAGAAGGTAACAAACGCGTCTGGTTTCCTATGGCCAAAAGAATTTGCTGCCACGCACGTGGGTCCTGCAAGGATGGGCGGAGGTGCAGCGCTTGCGCAAGTCTGTCAGGCTGAGGCTCGCCTGGGAGTCAGCTCCATTGAACACCATGGGTCTTACATCTGATTCGATGTGCACAGGATCGCGTGCGCCGCGGTACTGAAAGGGAAGTCTCTCCAAGTAAGGTCAATCCGGGTTGCAGCCACACGCTGCCCGATCCTATGCGCGTGAACTTGGGTCAGTGGTGCTTTTCCCCCACCTCCAAGCACATCTAGGGTAGCAATCTTCGAGTGGCTTCGTTGTGGCCTCACGGGGCTCCTCACCGATCGTCACCATGCAGTCCTGAGTTTCCACGGCCGAATTGGCAACAGTTGGCGCCTTCATTAAAGCGCCTATTTCACGCGTCGTTTCAAAGCAGCGACGGGGCTGTCCAGGATCCGAAGAATGGCCGTCTGAAAAGGCTGGGCGACCAGTCAACAGTGCCATAGACGCCCCAGATGCTTTTCGCGGTGTCAAAGCAAGCCGAGGTCTGGCGCGGGCCGTTTTAGACGCTTCTTCCGAATTTAGGCTCACGGATCACTGCCGGGTCAACTTTTTGTCTGTGTTCCGACGCCCCTCTGCAGTCTAGGCTACAGCCCCCCCCCCCCGGGGCGGGGGGAAGGGGGGCCAGAAGGAAGCCCCCCCCCCGCATGCGTGCCCCGAGTGGCGGCCTGCGTGGTTAAACTCACGATCGCTCGTGGAAGAAACTCACAGCTGTAGAACGGGAAGGTGTCCTTGTCCCATCTGCTCCCCCCCTTTCCCCAAAACAAAATCCTGGCCTGGATCGCATGGTGTGTGTGTGTGTGTGTGTGTGTGTGTGTGTGTGTGTGTGTGTGTGTCGCTTGATGGAAGACCCGTCATGTGTGAATGAGCAACTGCAGGGAGATGAGGAACGTGAAGGGCGATCTATGCAGGCAGTACATTAGAAAGAGGCGTTTCTCAGCCGGGCCGAGGCCGCTTTCGCTGTGGCTTCTCTCCACGCGCTTTCCTCCCAGTTGGTAAGTCACGTCGGAATGCAGCCACGGCGGAAACGATTTGACACTTGGCTGCGCTTGGACGCTGCAAACCTTGGGGAAAGGATGCAGAGGGCGGGGAAAACCTGATTCCTACCAGCTTTCTCTGAGGTCAACACTAGGCCCGTGAGATTGGTGATTCCCTGCTTGGGCTGCGAAGTGGTTTTGTGCGATTATCTGAAACAGCCCCATTGAGAAGCAGATTCGAGGAGGGAACCCTTTTTAAGGGACCGGCTTCTTACCCTAACCAACGCGTGAGAAGGAGTCTGTCGGTAGGACTTGAGACCTTCCCACGAGGACACGTGCCCTGTTCCGTATGTTATCAGCCCCCTTGTGAGGAAAAAGGTCGAGGACACGCCACTGCTCAGAGATGCGTTGGTGACGCCCTCATCAGAACGGGGGGGGGGAGGCGATGTTTGGAAGGCCCAGGGGGAAGTGACGCCTGCGAGGATGTGGCCCTGGGGAAGCTTTAGGAAAACCAGGCCCGCATCCACCCGGACTGGGCTGTTGCAACGAGTCTAACAAGACACGTGTGTGCAGCGTTGGAAGACTTCAGAGCGCTGCAGAAATGCCGGGATTCTCTTGCTGAGCTTCCAGGATCCACTAAGCATTCACTAGGATCCCCCCCCCACCGCCGCCCCCCATACACACCCTGGAGAAGGGGAGGGCTGTTTTCCAGACCATTTTTGGAGGAAACCGAAGCAGAGGCGGTCAGACCCGAGGCACACACATCGGAGCGGGCGCTGCTCCTCTGCCCACTTTCTCTGCCATGTGTATGTGTTTCTTTTAATTGGACTTGATATTCGCATTCCAGCTCGGAGGAAGGGGCAAGGGGAAGTGGGCAGCTCAGAATCTCTAGTGCCATCGCTAAAAGAGAAAAGGAGCAGCCTTTTTTCCAAGGGCAGGCCGGCCTAATGGTAATATCCTCGACGACAAAGCAAAGCGACACCGGGGAGACCCCCCCCTTTCGGCGCAGCAGGTTGCCTCAGTGCCCGCAGCCGGCTAGCTCTCCCCACCCTCTTGACCTAGGCTCAGATAGGCCGTGGGGACTGGTCTTCAACTTGCCCCTTTACCTTGGGGTGGGGGAAGCTGCCGGGCTGCCCCATTCTGGATTTGCGGCTCTCTTCGTCCGAGGAACGCAGACAAACTGCTTGGGAAGTTCACCTGCCCCTTCCTCTGGAGGGGCGACCCCCATCTGGACCTCCACTCAAGGGTGCACACTGCAGCTGCAGCAGAATTGGGGTGTTCGGGTGCGCGCGCGTTGTACACCACTTCAGGGGCTGAAGGGCGCGACATGAATGTGGACAGGCCTGGGGGGCGTAGCAAAGGGGTGCAAGAGCGCACGCTTTGAGCGCAGAAGGTGCCCCGGTGTTCCAACCCTTTCAGCACCTTCAGACTGCGTTGGCTAAGACTCCCCAGCACCACCACCAACTGCAGAGAATGAGCGGGATGTGGCTTGCGTGTCCCTCATGAGTTCCTGTACTGGCCTGAGAGCCACGAATGAAAGGGCTCCGCTCAGGCGTCCCCTGGCCTGGGATGTCCCTCTCTCCACCCAAGGCTATTTCCCCCCCCCCAAGACTTTTTCTGCGACGACGCCCGGACTAGAAGTGAGCCTCCCCGGGCGCCCCCTCTGCATGCGGAAGTGCTGCGTTTCCAAGAAATCTCTTCCTCGGCAATCAGGGGCCCCCTCTCCAAACCCTTTTGGCAAGCCTCGTCTTGGTGAATAACACCCATTTTATTAAAAATAAAAAAGGGGGTGGGTGAGTTATATGGTGCTTCTGTTCTCGGAACCAAAAAAAAAGGGAAGTCTCCACTCTGAGGAGCTTCCAATTAAAAACTCCCCAGTGGAAAGACGGCAAACGACAAGAAGGCACAAAAACAAGACACAATATATTCCTCCCTCTACTGCGACCCGCAGAGCGGAATCAAGATTGTAAGCTTCTCGAGGGCAGGGCACCATCCATGAGTGATGTGCGTGTGCGTGTGACAGAGAGAGAGAGAGAGAGAGAGAGAGAGAGAGAGAGAGAGAGAGAGAGAGTTGAGTATGAGCTTCGGGAAAGCGCTGCGCACGGACAGACAACGAAGATTCGTGGAGAGAGGACCCGGAAAGGAGCCAGGACTTCCCCTCCCTGCAAGTGAAGCTGGAGAGAGCGAGAGCGAGAGAGAGAGTTGCCGCGCTACGGGAGGACCGCTCTCCAGCTCGCGGGATCAGTGTCGCGCCATTGTCACCCTTCCCCTTCCCAACAGAAAAGGAGGAGGAGGAGGAGGAGGAGGGAGGCGGCTTGCCGGGATCGCTTGCCCAATGGCAGCGCGGAGTCTCTGGAGAGTTGGCGAGGGGAGCGCGAGCGCGGCGCAGCAAAGTCCCGGGAGCATCATCCTCATCCTCACTCCACCCCGAGAAGCTGCTCTCGGACCAGCTGACCACCACGGCGAGATGCCTGAGGCAGCAGCAACAACAGCGGGCGCAGAAGGAACCAGCCTCGCCGCTCCGCAGCGACAGAATTAACGCGGCGCAACAACCCTACGCGCAAAGATCCGCGGCCGCGGGAGCCCCCTCCGCTCCCCTCACCCAGATTCCAAGCCCAGCCTACACTTCTGATCGCCCCTCCCACAAAGAAGAGGATAATCACCGGGGGAGAAAATTTAACCATTTGAAGCCCCCCCCCGAACTCCCAACCCTCCAAGGAGAACTCCCTGCAAGAGCGCGTAGACCGGGATACGACCATGATCCTTTTCTCGTCTCGCAGCGTTTTACTCTCCGTCTATTACCCGCAGATTTTCCTCATCCTCACCAGTGGGAGTTACTTGTAAGTCTTCCTATTTTTATAACAATATTTTCCCGCTGTGTGTGTGTGTGTGTGTGTGTGTTTCTTTAAGGGACGAGGTGCTGACCACCACCACCACCACCCCACACACTCACTTCTTTTCGTCAGAGCTGGGCAGCTGCGATGTGCTGAAAGGTGATGTTGGCTCGGAAAAGGTGGAGGGGGCATTTTTCCTGGAAGGAGTTTCCCTGTGACGGGTTCCTCACTCGGGCTGCTCTCCTGAGCAGACACCCCTTCCAAATGGAAGCCCCCCCCCCTAAAAAAGCAGCTGGTCAACTCTGGAGTAAGTCGCTTCTTCGAAAGAGTGTGGCTGCTGTGGAATTCGGGGCGGGGAGCGGCCAACAGGTGTTTTCTGAGGAGGAGGAGGAGGGCGGAGGAAGCGATTTCTTTGGGTCGCTGAACTCAAGCGTGCTTACTCCGAGTAACCCTGCATAGGATCAGACTGTAACATGTATGGAAGAAAGCTTCTTGAGGGGGAATACGGGGAAGGGAGAGAGGGGTGTGAATGAAAGAGACAGTGACCCATCAGCGGCTGGGTTGCCAAAAGAACGATAGCGGACTTGACTTGACCGAAGCAGGCTGCAATCTGATGCACAAGTACCCGAGTGTAAGCCCCATTGAACACGCAATGGAATTTACTGCAGGGAAGCTATGCATAGGATCGGGCGGTGTGTTGAGAGTCAGTTCCACTGAACTGGGAGGATCACTTTGGAGTCAACACCACGCAGAGGCCCGGCTGCAATCGCCTATGATGAGACGCGAGTCGGGTTCCTAGAAAGACCGGCTCCGGCTCCCCGCTCCCTCCCCCAGAGCCAGACTGATCCAGGGAGCCGTGGTGATCATGCGGGGGTGATGGTGGACTCAAAATTCTAAGGGCAAGCGTCTGTTGTAAAGGGATAGGATTTGGGGCAGAACGTGCGAACGTCCCCATTGGTTTCAGGGAGAGAACCTCGCCCGGCTTCGTTTTCTCGCTTTCCTTGAGATGCCTGGGATTTCAACTCGGGTTTGATCGTGCTCAGGGATTTTCAGACGTGCAGCGGGGGACGGGGACGGAGGGCTTCTGTTTCACCCCGTCCCGACTTTGACCCGTATCCTTTTCCAGGCAAGTTCACTTCTCTGCCTTGTTCCGGAAAAGGCGCTCTTGAACCTTAACGTCGCAAAAGCTGCAGATCGATTTCATGAGAACTTGGGCGTAGGGGTGCGCGGGTGTGTGGGGTGCGGGGCAGGGAGCACGTTAAGCACCTTGAATTCCGAAGTTCACAACGATTGTGTAGTGGAGACTTCGGAGTCAGGTCAGCCTTGTGAAACGCCTCTGATTTCTGGCAGCCTTCGACTGCACGAAGCGCGACCCCCTTGCACGTGGGAACCGAATCCTGCTCCATCCATCACCTGTGGCGCGCCACAGTGTTCAAGGTGGCGAAGGCCGGCTGGAATACGTTCAGCTGGAGTTGGTCGGTCTGATTTCTGAATAGGCGTAGCAGACGCTTGTGCTAGGAGGACTTCGCGTCCAGGCCCACGGCTTGCTGGTGATGCAGGGTTCGCGCTTCAGCAGCTTCTAGTGACCAGCTTCTAGCTGGGATTTCAGAGGTCGCTTCTCAGAGCAGCCACAGGCATCACATCAGTGATTTTCCCCATCGCTGTACAAGGCAGGCAAACTTGGTTATAGGGCGGGACTGGGGCTGAGCGAGACTCGCCCAGGAGTTCCACTCGCAGGGCTCAGTCTCCAGTGCAGAATTGCTGCCTCCTCGATGAGGCCTCTTTTGAATCTGGGACTCGACAAATGACGACATTAATGCACCCCTTGAACCCTAAAATTCTGCTTGTGCGTAGCGTTTGCCTAAGGCTGCGCTCCGACACACAGTTTCCTGCGAGTAAGTACCACTGCACACACTGAGACCTCCTTCTGAGTAACGCACAGGATCAAGCGCGTCTCAATCGCACGAGCTTCAATGGAGCGGTTCAGAGCAAATGTTTGCGTATTAGTCACCAAGGAAGTCACGCTGTTTTCAGCGGAGGTTATCCCCCGCAAAGATGCAGTAGATCGCACAGGTAGATGAATATGCGTAGACAGGTGGTGACAAGGCTACAGTGCCAGCTTACTCCATTTAATCAAGTTAGCTCCATTTAATTCCGTGGGATGGCTGGCTGCATAAACAGATAGAGGCTGCCACGTGCTGAACTTTGGGTGGACAATTGTGGTTCTGCTTCTGTGGGTTATCTACCTGTGCCTGCTTCTTCAACCCTTCGGTCCTAGTTTAATCCTCCATCTGTCATTTGTCTATATCATTGGATTTGCAGCTTCGCTTTGCAAAGCAGAGTCTTTTTCCCTGCTCAATTTAGAAAAATCACAATTTAGGGGGGGAACTTTTTTTTTTAAATGTATATGTCTCCCTCCTTAATTGGTAATGAAAGGCACATGCCTTGGCCACCAATGTGAAACAAAGTCTGATTTATGGAACCACGTTGGGTTTGCAGTGCATTGTAGCCTAGTGATTAAATCGAATCACCGACCCATTCAGGAGCGGCTGACAGGGGTGCCTTCTTTCCCATAAGGAAGAGGGGCCCAAAAGGAGATTGAGGATTTAAAAAAAAATAGAAAAAGAGGACCCCTTTCTTAATATAAACCTAAACCGTATTTTCTTGCAAAACGGTAGGAAATGGCTCTCCCCACCAAGTTTTCCTTTCTATAAATAGTTTTGAGTCTTGAAACAAAAGTTTTCTCAACCACACACCAGATGCTGGTGGTTTCCCTTGCAGTGTGACATAATTATGTGGTCCACAGGCAAAAGCTATAGAAGTATAATAATAATTCAAGGGCAGCCCAGTTCTGCTGATGGGGAGGGGGGAGACACAAGGGCAGGCTCTGTTTAGAGGGAGCTTTGAGGAGATGGGCTCCAGGGTGTGGATTTCTGGGACAGTGGGAATGTGTGGTGGGAAAATTAATCCTGATCCCCCACCCCTCTTTTCACGCCTGTGCTGCCCCTTGCCCATCTCAACGTCAGTTGTTTGGAAACAGACTGAAAAAATCTAGAGAGCCAACAGGATCAGGATTCGTCAAGTAGAGTAGGAAGAGGTGAAGGGCAAGAAAGTGAAATCTCAACTCAAAAGACCCCCAGAACTGTCTTGGAACAGAGCAAAGTGTCCATCTAGTCTCTTTCCAGCAGCAGCCTGCCAGCCCAGTGCTCTGGACTCTCACAAGCAGTGGGCAAGAGATGTACTATATTCAGAGGAATACTTCAGAACATATAAAGATCTTTTAAAAACCATTTTCTACCAATGATGTGTTAGAGCAACATTGGTAGAAATGCAATCTCCAGCACATCATTCGACAGATCTGTCTTCCATGGATTTGTTGAATCATTTCAAAAGCCTTCTAAACTAGAAGTCAGTACCATGTCTTGCAGCAGTAAATTCCATACATTAACTCTATGCTGTGTGAAAGAAGCATTGCTTGACAAGGTCATCAGCTTACCTGGATCGCGTCCTTTGTTGGTTGGGTTGGTCATAGCTCAATCTTGTTGAAACCTACTGTTAATCACGAAGACCGACCAACCAACCAAAGTCATGATATTGGTTAATGTCAACCAGAGACATGACATAGTTCATAGCTATGATGCTGTACCGCATCGTACTGATTTCAGGAGTCTGCACCTACTTGAACCCTCTTATGCCGAAGTCCTGTTTTCTAACCTAAAATTACCAGGAAATTTAATTGTTTCCTAGTTCCGTTGTCATAAAGGTAAAGGCTTCTCCACAACCAAATGGTCTAGTTGTGACCAACTGTAGGGGGCAGTGCTCATCTTAGTTTCTAAGCCTGTAAAGCCCGCGTTTGTCTGATGACAAGCTTCCATGGTCATGTGGCCGGCATGACTATATGCCGTAGCACACGGAACACCATTACCTTCCCACTGAAGTGGTACCTATTTATCTACTTGCATTTTTATGTGCTTTCGAACTGCTAGGTTGGCAGGAGCTGGGACAAGCAACGGGAGCTCACTCCGTTGCATGGTCTTGAACTGCCAACCTTCCGGTCAGAAAGCCCAGCAGCAGCAGTTTAACCCGCAGCGCCACCTTGTCCCTATTGTCATAAGACAATATTGTCATATTGTCTGTTGTCATAAGAGGGGGCAAAACAATTCAATTCAGCAAGTGACTCCTTTCACAGTAGCAATGTGGGGAAACCTGCCAGATTTGCATGGGAAAGAGAAGGGGGGGCTGGCAAAATGAAGCAGCCTCTGCAGCCCCTCTCATCTTTCTGAGTGCTTCCTGGCTTGAGCAGAGAGGACACAATAGAGTCTGTTCAACCCCTACAATGGCAGGGGGGAGGGAAAGTGGTATGTGTGAACCCAGTGTGTGCTTGCCTTGGCTCAGAGGATACATTAAGGGAGCCCAGGAGTTGCTTCTGCCTTTCTTTGCCCATTCAGCCCACATGGAGGGCTGTGGGAGGATGAAAGGGGAACCTTCCTTAGGGAGGTCTGTGAGAGTCTTGGCCTTTGGGGTGTGAGCTCCCCAACAGGCTGGCTGATGGCTCCTGTGGTCTGAGCATTGCTGTCTGCTGCCAACAGTCCCATGCACCATAAGGAGTGCTCTGGGGCTTCTGGAGAAGGTGCAGGATTGTTTTGAAGGCTAAACCTTCCTGCTTCTTATGGGTTTTCCCATTCATAGGGAACCATTTCTGCCCTGACCTTTCCCCAGTTTTGCAGTCCAGCACCTTGACATGCTACTTCTCCACTAGAGGAACTAATAGCACAATCCTTGAAACTCAGAAGTAAGTTTCATTGTATTCATTGTACTCATTGACACTTCCAGGAACGCATGGACAGGCAAAGCCTAAGGCAGTGATTTTCAACTGGCGTGCAGTGGCACATTGTTTGCTATGAATGGTCCATGGGTGTGCCGTGGGAGTTTGGAGCACAGTGGTTGCAAATCGCTGAAAAACTCTTAGGGATTCTGTGGCTCTGATTCTAGGGCAACTGTCTGGAGTAACCCATTGTCTGTCCTGCTTCCTCTGTTGTAAGAGTCTCCCAGAAGCTGGACATCTCAGAAGCTGACAACATAGGAGGAAAAGACCATAGTGAGACCCTTGAGATCAGTGTGCCATGAGAAGAAAAACACTGGACTAGGGATTAATGGTGTAGATCCAATTCAGACCCGCTTGGAACTTGGCATTCCCAGAAGTCTGGCGATGCTGTGTGATGTCATTGGTGTGTGTCTGGAAACACTATGGGGCTCTGCTGCTACAGCAGAAGGGCTCTGTGAAACTGGCATGGTCCCCTTAGAGTGATTATTGGTCAAGACACTTTTTTGGAAGGGCCAGTGAAATTTAAAAATAAGTTGGTTAAATGCTGGCAGTTAACGAGCTTACCTTTTTAGTTCAGAATTTATCATTTTAGAATTGATTTTACTTTTATCCCTGCTGTTTTACGATTTAATCTGCTGACCTGTCTCTGTGCTATACTTTTTTCTGGTTCACGTTTTGTTCGCTGCCCTGCCCTGTGTCAAATTTATTTTTAAAAAGCCGTTTGTAAATCCATCAAATTATTTATGTAGTCATTTCACTGACATGTTAAAAACAGCTTAAAAATGAACATTGCCTAAATGCATTTGTGGCTTTGCTTAATGGTGTGTTGCTTTATGTGATTGTTGTCTAGTGTGCTTTGCCACCAGAATGCAAATTCTGGTAGCACAGGGTGCCTATAGGTTTGGGCCATTGAGGCAAACATTTGTAAAAGCAGCAAGAGAACATAAGAATATAAGAAAAGTACTACTGGATAAAGGCAAAGGTCCATCTAATCCAGAATTCTGTATTCTGCAGTGGCCCTCCAGTTGGGAAGCCCACAAGCAGGAGAGAGAAAGGCATATTTCTGTGCTCCCCTTCCTGTCACTGAAACCGGAGGTAACATATAGCCATCATGACTACTTGTCCTCCATGACTTTGTCCAATCCCCTTTCAAAGCCATCCAATTGGGAGCCAAAACTACACCTTGTGGCAATGAGTTCCATAGGTTAATTACTCGCCATGTGAACAAGTGGGATCAACAGGGCGACCTGCTTCCCTCCCGGCCTGTCTATGCATACTGAGAGATACTTCCTTACCAAACCAGGAGCAGTGGTTCCATGTTCTTTGCTTTCATTTGCTGGAGGAGATACAAGCAGTTTCTATTCATTGAAGTAATCAGGTAGTAGATGGATTGGTGCAGAGTACTGGACTTAGCAGTGGATACAACTCTGAGCTCCTCATGCTGAAACTGGGTTTAAATTGATGGCTAATACCACCCAAGGCCATGGAAAACAAGACAGAAAGAGACAGCCTTTAGAAAACAGCAGTCCTCATTTAACGGTGGGTCCTCAGATTCTTGAGGGCCCCTTTTAGATCCAGAAAATAGCAAGAGGGCAGTCTGGGAGGACAGGGCAAGACAGTTCCCTCTTGAGGGAACCGAGACCAAGCAGGTAAAACATTAAAATAAAGGAAGTTTATTAAAAGGGATCAACATTACACAAAATGATGGAAAGAGACTAAAAGGGAAAGAGCCAGGCACTTGCAAGAGAGAAACAACCGCACACGCATAAGAATGTAAGAAGAGTCCTGCTGGATCAGACCAAAGGCCTAATTAGTCCAGTTTCCTCCATCTCATAGTGGTACAACACATACCTCAGGGAGCAAACAAGACCACAAGATGCCTGCTTCCTATTCCCACTCCCATGCACCTGGCATTCTGAGACAGCCTACTTCTAAAACCAGGTGGATGCACATACCCATAATGGCTTGTAACCTATAATGGATTTTCCTTCTAGAAATCTGCCTATTCTCCTTTTAAAGGCATCCAAGCCAGATGCCATCATCACATCCTGTGGCAAGGGGTTCCACAGGCAACAAGGTGGAAGAGGGATTGGGCAGAACATAGGCATTGACAGGGCTGGCCTTAAGCCAATGTGACCATGTCGTCACATGGGGCCCCACACTTGGGCGCGGCGGCTGCCCCAGCATAGAAAGCATATCACCCGCTGCCGCAGCCAGTATTTCTATGAATTGTAGATCAGTGCAGTGAACAGAGCAGCTTTACCTTGGGCTCTCCCACCTGCCCCTGCCTCCAAACTGCCCAAAATGGGCCTCCTGGAAGCAGTTGTTGGCAACATGATGAAGTTACCACCAATTATTTCCAGGTTCCATGTGCGGCACCAGAAATGCTTTTCTTGGGGGACTTGTGTGTGTGTGTGTGGCTCTGCAGGAATGCCCTGCATTGGGCTCTGCCACTCTTTGAGCCAGCCCTGGGCATGGAGGTTAATAAGCTGAAACATGAATGTTTTGTAAGGGGTATTTGTCATATGCTAAGGATGTTCAGAATCTTGTTTCCTGTATGCACAACATTGGAACTGAAGATTGGTGGATAAAAATACTGGACTTAGTGGAAACGTACAAACTTACGATTTTACTTAAAGAGAAGTCAGTAAAGTCGTTTATGAACAACTGGAAACCACTCATTGACTTCCTGCATGAGAAGGGAAATACCAGTGTGATGGACTATGGACTTGTTGAATAGGTGGTTGATTTAGACTCAAAATACTTTGCTTGGGATTAAAGTAAATGATAAAGAGATTACAAAAATAAGACGTATTAAAGAAAAGAATAAGAGACTGTCTAAGAGACACATCTTGTAATTTGAGCAATTATTAATGTTTTGTGGATGATGAAGAAATTTAGATGTAGTACTCCGCTTTATATACTTTAAATTTAGTTTTTTTTGTTTATATAGTAGTTTGTTTTAGTTGTTTTTATAAAAAAAAAAGAATCTTGATTATTTCACCCACATTTAGCTAGGCAGCCCATGCTAATGCATCCAATGTTTGGATGAGAGGCTAGGAGAAGTATGCGAAGGGTATTTATGATGCTGCTTTTTATGACCCAAGAGATTGGATTCTTGGGATCACCTGAGCTTCTTCAAGGTTCTGCTCCTGGAAATTAGGTGGACTTTACTGCCTGGTGAGCTGGCTCAAAGCTCTTCGTCTAAATATTTTTTTTTCTTGTGGCACATTGACCTCTATGGTCTTCTCTATGGTCTCCTCTATGGTCTTCTCTGGTGATGTCACCTCCAGCTTCCGGGAGACTCATCCAGGTTCCACAGCTTTGTTTCTAAGGCAACTGTCTGTAGTATTGAATTATGTGTCCCTCTTCCTCTGCCAGTGGTGTGGAGGAAGCCTGTAGAGATGGTGGAGGAAGAGGGACAGACAACTGGTTACTGTAGACAGTTGCCCTAGAAATAGAATTGCAGAACCCAGAAGAGTTTTTCAGCAATTTTCAACCACTGTGTTCCAAACTCCCACGGCACATTTGCCGACCTTTCTCAGTACCCTGGTTGAAAATTGCTCATCTTCATTTTGACAGTGAAGAAGGCAGTAGGGAGCTATTCAGCCCTTTTATTCCCGTAGCAGGGAAAGAAAAGGTGAATCAAAAATACAAGTTGAAAATGCCCTAATGCACCAAATATTGGTTGAGGGTGAATCTTTCCAGTTTCTAAGTTGCGGATAGACAAAGCTACAGAACTGTCTGCTCGATGACGGGGTCAGTGAGTCAACTGTGACTTGCCCAGCTGATATTGTGGCAAAGACATTTGTGATGAAAGTACAGTAGAAGCATCCTGAACTGCCGTGTCAGCAGCAAGTGGCTCATTATCCACAGCCGGTTGAGTGAGTCGCTTTCCTGACATATCGACTGAATGCTGACTTGGTGCAGGTCTGTATTTTGTCCATTCAGCATTCCCTGGTCCTGGATCATGCTACCCAAAAGGCGAAATGAAAGGCACTGAGAGTTCGCACACCAAAAAGTGGAGGGAACCCCCTTTTCTGTCTATGCAAGTAATGGCTATATTGAAAGTAATACCGACTAGCATTTGTCGAGCACAGTTTACAAATGGTCTGTCTTCAAGGAACGCATTCCACATTGTGATTTGCCATGTAGCTCACTGCAGAGAACAGATTTGGATTCACACGGGCCGTGGATCCAAATTGGGCCATACTCTTCCCTTGTGGGAACTCGGAGTTGTCAGAGCAATCCTATGCTGGTGGCAAAGCTCCGCAGAAGCTGTACAGTACCACATGGTACTAGGCAGCACTTTGGAGCTCTCGTGGAGGGGGCAGCAGGTCCTCCTGACCACAACCTCCCCAGCAATTCTCAATGTAGTCACTGGGAGGGAAGCCGGCTGGCCTCACTCCCAGCAGCCACTCCAGGAATGACTGCAGCGGACATGGAAGGCAGAAGGTGCCTCTACAGCAGTCCAGAAGTAATTGCAGCCACATCATCATGTCACTGCAAATACTTCCAGGTTGGAAGGAGGGGGGTGGGGCTGGAGTGGGAGGCAGAGCAGCTGGTGTGTCCCAGGGTGGCACCTTGGCCAGCTATGCCTCTGTCCTAGAGCCATCTAGTCTGGAGGAGCAGCTGCTATGCTGGCTTGCACCGTCACAAATGTACCATAAAGTGTGTTGCACCAGCACAAAAGGTAGAAGTCTGGCAGGGAGTTCTGTGGCGTCCTGCATGCACCAGTGCAGGCCTTGATGCATGCTGGCGCAGGTATGCTCTGCATTGGACAGCAGCGGGTTGGGGAGAGGGTGGGGAGAGAGTGTAATGGGGTGGGGTGGGTAGATTAGGCCCAGGAGAGGGCAGGATTGGTGGCAATTATGTGTGCCATATCCTATCCCCCATCCTGAGCAAGATCCATTGACCCAGATCCACCTGGACTTGCATCAGTGATTGAGTAGATGCAGGTCTGGCCGTAGCTCATCTCAGGACAAGGAGATAAATGTCCCCTTACTTTCAGGAGACCTCCAACCTACAAAATTCCCCTACTGGATGCAGCACTGGCCCCACTGTATTGGCGCAGGGGGACTGTATTGGCGCAGGGGGATTAGGATTGGGCTGCCCAACTTAGAGTGCACCCAACAATCCCCTGCCTACAGTGGTACATTGCAGACAAATATCAGTCATGGCAAGAAAGCATGTCTGCCTTGGAGAAATCCTTGGGAAACTGTAATGTAACCAAGCTGAAAATTGTTTTGTTTGTGGAATCCTAAATAGATTAGGGGAGAACAGCTCATTTCAGGTTAATCCATGTAACAGTGCCTCAACTGCCCCCCCCCATTGCAACAACTAACACAGTCCTGCTTCCGAAGCAAAGGGAGAGTTGCAGAGGGGAGGAGAGCAGGGATGGGGACTCGAGTCATGAGACTTGGACTCGAGTTGCAAAAATGCAGTTTTTCACAATTGGTGTTGGACTTGAGTCATGGATGTCGCTGACTTGGACGTGACTTGAGACTCATGGCATACCTCAGAAAAAGTCATGACTCAAATTTGACTTGAGTCCTGACATTCTTTAGTTTGTGTGTGCTTCCTTGCTTATTTTTTTTACCCTGTTGCTTCTGTGTTGCCCTGGAAGGCCTTGTAGGCGATCTGAAAGCTGTCCTTCAGACAGATGGTGGCAGCAGACATGGTGGTTCAAAGAGGTGGGATTAGGAAACTTGAGGGGAGGAGGTAGGCCTAAGGGTTTGTTTGTTTTTTGCTTTTTGTTTTTTTGCTCAAGGGTTTGACTTGTTTCTTGAACTGCCTCAGGACTTGAGCCAAAATGACTCAAAAATTTTCCACAAGTCATAACGGCACATGGCTCATGGAGTCGTTCACTTGGGACTCATGGAGTTGTTACTTGAGACTCATGGAGTTGTTTACTTAAGACTTGACTCAACTCGCAAATGTGACTTCAGCACATCCCTGGTAGAGAAGGGAGTTGCAACAGGATGCAGGCATCTTATTGTCCTGTGTGCTGCCTAAGGCACCTGGTGGGCCATTGTGAGATACAGGAAGCTGGACTAGATGGGCCCTTGGCTTGATCCAGGGGGGCACTTCTTATGTTTATCCCTTTCCCTGACTGCAATTTCTCCATTCCAGAATGCCACCATGGCTGTCCCCACCCCCATGGGATTCAAAATGTGCATTTGTTTTATTTTTAAACAATGCACTTTCATTTTTACAACTTTGAAATGACGTCAAATTTATAGTACCTATATAATATGAATAGTCCCACTGATCATTCTATTGTATACATCCATATTTAATGTTTCAGATGACATTTGTTTTGGTGCAGGACAGAAAACTAAAGAGAGGTGGTCTATTTATACAAGACCAAGAGCTTGGATGATGTAGGACTCTAATCTGGTCAGCCCAGTACCGTATTGCTTATGTGGAAGCCTTTTTAGAAGGGTCCAGCAGAGATGTTGTTGTCCTTGGAACCAGGAAGACTCACTTCAAAGCTTGGTCTTACTGTGTGGCTTGGCCCGGTTGTGATTGCTCATTCTCCCTTCCCTACTGTTTCTAATGAGCTGGACAAATATGGATTTCATTCCTGGCCTTAATGGTGGGGCTTCGGATGCAAAGATCTCCAAATAGGCCAACTGGCCAAACCTGACACCATCTGGCAAACACAATGCAGCATGATTGTAAAAGCACACAGATTGGCACGGTTGCAGTTGTAGGATACGTCTGGCCATGAAGCAGGGACTCAGAGCACAGAGTGAGACCCAGGTCCTAGTTGGGGTCTGGCTGGGGGAAGATAGGGCAAAATGCTGTTGAACTGAAGGCAGTTTGCAGCTAGCATAAAGAACAACCGTTGCAGAGCCTTCTTGCTGCTTACTCTAATGCAGTGGTATTCAAACTTTTTAGACCGGGAACCACTTTTAAGGTTGGCACTCATGTTGGGACCCATCCGAAGTGATGTCATTAACTTGGAAGTGATGTTGTGGCAGGAAATGACATCATCAAGCATGAAGTGCTGTCATTATAATAAAATGACACTCCCAAAATGGAAATTGGCATTCTTGGACTGCAGCATTTGTACAACCATGAAGCATCCATGACAGAAAGCAAAATTAGGACAAAATATGATGTAACAGCACTGAACTAAAAACAAAATTTTAAAAAGCCCTCACTTGAAAATTCAAACTGTTAACATTCACAAAAGGAATATAACAAGAGAATGGTCTGCAGTTTCCCACCTGACATCAGATCACAATCCACCAAGTGGGTCCCGACCCACCAGACGAAGCTCTTTTATATTTCCAAATATAATTTGGAAATTATATTTCCAAAATCCAGAAAAATCCAAAATCGAGACACCTTCCTATCCCAAGCAGTCTGGATAAGGGATATTCAGTCTCTTGATTGAGGGGGGGGGCCCTCGTTAGATTCAGGAGTTCTGTTCCCGGAACCCCTGCAGATAAGGAAAACTGTGGATGTTCAAATCTGCGGGTTTTGGGGGGCGGGCCCATCCGCCTAATCTGACCAGAGATGTGCTCCGGTCAGGTCCAGAGGGCTTTCTGAGGCCTGTTTCTGAAAGCTGCCCAGAGCTATTTAAATGCGATTTCCGGTTTTAGCTGAAAATGTAAACAACTCCCATTTTTCATAGGTTCATGCAGCTTTTGTGGGCCTCAGAAAGCCCTCCAGATCTGGTTGAACTCCGGCTGGATTCAGAGGGTGGATGTGCCCAGTTTGGCACCTGCAGATAATGAAATCCACGGATGCCGAGCCTGATAACATGGATCCCCTGAACGTGCATAGATACATAGATACGTAGATACATAGATACATACATACATACTATGGACATTCAGCTAAAATTTATTTTAAGCCTGCTTTTTGGAAAAAAAATTAGCTAAGTGCCCTGCCTCTCTATAAATAGCTTTTGTTGAAATCGTTTCCTTTTGCTGGCTATATACTCTCTTTGCTCTTTGCTCAGGTATTCATAAGGGGCTTGTGCGGTACAGATCTCCAACATAAATATTGGTAGTTAGATACTGAAAGGACACAGGTTCAAATTCCTACTGGGGTCAGAAAAAATATTATTTAGAAAAATGCAAAAGGAGACAGGTTGCATCAGGCAGGAACCATGATGCAATGCAAAACTAATTCAAATAACTGAATGTGGGGAACTTCAGGGAACTGGTGAAATCCCCTAAAAAAAAGACGGGGAATCCTGGAGAAATCAGGAGGGGAGACCAGACCACATGGAGCTGGAGCAGCTCAGAGCAGGTGCAAGGAAGTTTAAAATGCCACCCCTGATTTTCTGCCACCCAGGACCATGTGACTCCCTGGACCCCCTGCTAAGTACACCACTGACATACATACAACCCAGCATTGGGTTCCTCTGCCAGGGAAACTAGTCAAAACTATGAGGCTGTTGTGAGATGTGATGAGCAGGTACATGGGTCTGTATGTTGTCCACATGGATCATAAAAGTGAAAAAAAGTATGATTGGAGGTTCCCTTTGCAACTACAAAGCCAATTATCTCACTTGTTCATCCTGCTTCCTTCTTGATGCATCTATAGAGAGATAAAAAGTAAAAAATGATCGTTGATTCATCCTTTTAATTGGTTTGATTAACTCTACAATTGGGTGAAATATTGCTATGAGTTTGGGCGTCTTGATGACTGTGAGTGGGTCTATCAGTACAGTTTTGTCTAAAGTAATTGTCATCAGGAGAAGGGACTTATTGTACCTGGAATGGCTGTGGACGTTCCCCACATGGCCCATTGATCGGCAGAGGCGGGGCCTGGAGCTAAATGCTCTGCAGAGGTGTGTGTGTGTGTGTGTGTGTGTGTGTGTGTGTGTGTGTGTGTGTGTG
>JAJKFI010000003.1:2087910-2111479 GCA_029204185.1 Lerista edwardsae | reverse complement strand
GTGTGTGTGTGTGTGTGTGTGTGTGTGTGTGTGTGTGTGTGTGTGTGAAGTAGCCATTTTGCAGTCTGCGTTTTTGAAAGGAGGTTGAGAGAACGTGTGAAGACCTTGAGAGAGAAGAGTGTGAAGGGGTCTTCACACTCTTAGTAAAACTGGACGGAGCTGCACTCATTGCTTTTAGAGAATCGGATGTGTTTGCTGTCTACTGTCGGAATGCTACTTTCTGTGCAATATACTCTCAGGTTTTGCCTTCATTCCATAATGAACAGAACACTGATGTGAATGGGGCCCATTTGTTTAATATGTTACTATTAAAGAAATGAATGCCAGAGCTCTAAAACCATTTTTGAATGGCCTGTTATTAACTCATTGTTTGCACATCATCTGGAGCCATTGTAACTTTCATATCCCCCTGACAGCCAGAATGGATATGATGGAAGGGAAGAAGAACAGAGAATAGAGAAAAGGGGACTGGACGCATGAGTCTTGAACTCAAGACACATTTTAGAAAAAACATTTTTGCAGGTCTTTCTGTACAGAAACCTCTGTACAGAAATCACAGTGACAGGGGGAGGGACTTGTGGAAACCATGCACGTCTGGTGCTGAAGCCGCATGCCCCAGTCTGCCTGCATGGCTCCCACCTCTCTGTCAAGCTTGTAGTTCCCCATACAGTTAGTTAGATAATACATAGTTAGATAATACATAGATAATATATAATTAAAAGAGTTAGATAATACAATGTCTGAGCATCTTTTAAAATTGCCTATATCATCAATTTTCAACGTTTTGCTCCGCACAGCACACTGACCTCTACGATCTTCTCTATGGTCTCCACTTTCTGTGATGTCACTTCTGGCTTCCCGGAAACTCTTCTGGGTTCTGCAGCTCTGTTTCTAAAGCAACTGTCTGGAGTAATGAATTGTATGGCCCTTTTCCTCCAGTAGCTCTGCTCAGACAGACCATTTGTGACTATAGATAGTTGTCCTAGACACAGAGCTGCAGAACCCAGAAGAGTTTTTCAGTAATTTTCAACCTCTTTGCTCCAAATTCTGATGGCACACCTGCAGACCTTTCATGGCACACCAATGTTCCGTGGCACACTGTTTGAAAATTGCTGACCTATACGGTGGGAACGATAATGATGGGACCCTTTTCCTATCTGTCTGAAGCTTTCCAGAAAACATGGAGTTTGAGCCCAGATTTTAAGGAAAACAGAGAGACATGTATTGAACTCTGGAAAAGCAGCTCAAGGACTAACAGGCAGCAAATCAGAACAGGAGGAATTGTTTAAGTGAGCAGGAGACAGGAACAACTGAGAGGAGTAAAGTTGAAGGAGTCCAGATCACAGGCCTGATAGAACAAGGCTGAAAAGAGAGAGCAGAGAATGAAATGTATATATGTACTACATTCCCACTGAAAATGAGAGATGAAGGAGGAGGGATTTGGCCTAGACTTCTCCATGGCAGAATAATTTTCTGTTTACAATAGTGGTTCCCAACTTGTAGTATCCGCGGACCACTGAAGCAAAAATTATCAGTCATGGACCACTTGCAATCCCTCTACCCTCCTTCACACAAAAGAGGCAATTAAATTTGTAATAGTTAGATAAGATGTATTAGAGAGTTATTATGTATAGAGAAGATTTGTGGGTTGTGGCTGCAGGTGGTCCGTTCTCTCTCCACTCTGGTGGTCCGTTGGGTACCATTTGCCTGACAAGATGCTGGAAATGCCTGCTACGAGCAATCTGTTCCCTGCTGTCTCTCATGGTCCATAGGGAAGCATCTCCTGAAATAGTGCTCCCCCTTGGACTCTCAGAGAGGGCAGAGGATGGACCAGCCACAGCCAGTGCCAGGTGTGTCTGCAGACAGTGTTCTCGGACCTCTCTGTGGAGGAGCACTTCTTCAGTGAGATACTGAAAGTGATTGAAGGCCGTATTATTTTTTCCTTGAGACTTCATGGACCACTTCTAAGGGTCTTGGGGACCACCTGTCTTTGGGGACCACCTGAATGTTTTTGTGGAGGGAACATCCAGCCAGGCAAGCCACACACCCTGACCACAGTCCTGCCCAGGTTTACCGTCTCAATGAGAACTAGGTCAGTTCTGGTAATTTATTTCACATGGAATGTCGCATCCCAAAGTGTAACAAGAGGACAAGGCCCTGAAAGGAATTCTTGTTTTGAAGCACTCTAATTCCTCGGCCCCATGCATTTTCCTCTTTTTCTGTCTCCACACCCCAATTCAGGTGACCTCTCATGAATGCTCCTTTTGCGTCGATCAGTTGTTCTGTTTAAGCCTCTGTTATTGCTGGTAACCTAAGCCCCTGTTGTGCTTCTCTTAATATTGCATAATGTGTTCCAAGTAGTATCATATCGTTGGCTGCCTGATAGCTCTTCAGTCACTATTGTTCCTTGTATTAATAAGAAAACCTTCCTCCGCTTTACAGCAGTACCTGGCACAGGTTGCGTTCACTGGGAGACATGTTGGGAGATAATTGAAGTGTTGACTGATGCTACTTAAGGCTGCAAAAGAATTTCTCTCAGCATGCAGTGGGGACAATTAAAGGTTGCTTGTGCCAAATCCGTCCCTGGCACAATTCCACAAATGTCAATTAATTACACCAGTTTTGTGTTCAAACTTTGTAGCTTCAGGGAACCCTCTCCATATTAACGTGCGTGCCATGGAATCCCTGCACATTGCAGAGGGTTTTGGAAAGTGTTCTGGGTGCACACTCAGATTGTGTAAAGTGCTGGCAAGGCGAGTGGAACCCAGAGGACACCTTAGTTGGAGATCTGAGCAGTCAGATTATTCAGGCTGTCCATGAGCTTGTATAGAATTTTCTGCAGGCTGTAAACATTCTGATTGCAAAGCAAAATGGGAACCCATTCCCCCAACCACTGGTGTAGCTAACAAAAGTGTAGTCCGGTGCAGAGGAAAAATGATGCCCGGGAAATGATGTCACACCAGGAAGTGACATCACAATTGTCTTTTCATTTTCTTGGTTTTTTGGCCATAACATTTGATAGAATACAGATATTCCAATGTGGTTTGTTCCATTGCACTCAGCATTAAATTATCTGTCCAATGATATATAACATGAGGGTAATATTTTGTCTACTGACAAGCTCAGCTTGTTGTCCCATCCCCCCTCCCCCAAAGCTTGTTGCCCAGTGCAATTGCACCCTCCTGCACTTCTTTAGCTACGCCCCTGCCTCCAGCTTTAAAAGTACTTACTGAAGTTGCGAAAAACATCAAATTGCAGTATATCCATTTAAGAGATAAGGGACAACACAAACCTTTAAAACTTCAGGGTTCATTTCCTTTTCATCAAATGTAGGTAGGTAAAATAGAAGTTGGACATTAATAGGTGCAAGTTTTTTTTTTCCTTATAGTAGTAACTGTTGTAATTTTATCCATTATGTAATGTATCTGTGGTAGTTTGTATTTGTTGGTTAAGTAAAATACAAATATAGGAAAAAGGAGTGCATTCTAGAGCAGCAGTTTCTACTGGTGCACTGTGGCACATTGGCATGCTGTGAAAAACCTGCATGTGTGCCTAGGGAGTTTGGAGCAGAGGTTTAAAATGGCTGAAAAACTCTTCTGGGTTCTGGAGCTCTGTTTCTAGGGCTCTGTTTCTGTTGTAATGAACAGCTAGAGGAACAGACCCTTCATTACTACAGACAGTCGCCCTAGAAACAGAGCCACATAACCCGGAAGAGTTTCCCAGAAGCCAGAAGTTACATTGCAAGAGGTCAGTGTGCCATGAGGAGAAACCTGTTGAAAATCACTGTTCTAGGTCATACCTTACAAGCCCTGTGCTTGTGCTTTATTAGGGGCCATTGGCAGATGTGTATTTCAGGGTGGCTCATGTTAATGAGGTGCAGTGGGGCAGCTATCATGTGCTTGGCTGGAGCCCCACTGGCTGCTACATTAAGCCCCCTCACCTGCTGGTAGAGGAGGCTGCTTCCGCTGCTGCTGCTATTACTCATACTCCACTCCATCTTCTATTTTGCCTTTTGGAAAGGTAGAGGGCAGGCGGGGCCGGCTCCAGGAGTGGCAGAGCCCAATGTGGGGCATTCCCTCGGGGCCCCCTTCCCTCTCTGTGGGGCCCCCCACTCACCAAGAAGAGCACTTATGGTGCCACTCACAAAATGTGGCACCTGGAAATAGTTGGTGATGGTGATGACATCACCACCAACCAGTGGCGTTTCTACAGGGATGGCAAAGCTCTAAGTTTTGCAAGAAGCCTTACCTTGCAGTGGAAAGCACTCCTCTCCTGCACCGTTTTAGCCAATCCTAACAGGGAACAGCAACATCTTGGCATTGCTTACTGGCTACAGCAGCAAGGGAGAGGAGGGATTTACATGACAGGGTAAGGCTTCTTGCAAAACTTAGAGCTTTGCCATCCCTGTAGAAACGCCTCTGCCACCAACTGCTTCCAGGAGACCCATTTTGGGCCATTTGGAGGTAAAGGCAGGTGGGCAGGCCCAAGGCAGAGCTGCACTGCTTTTCCCATTGACTTATAGCCCACAGAGATCCCAGCTGCAGCAGCAGGTGATCTGCTTGCAGTGCTGTTGCGGGGCTCCCCAAAGTGTGGGGCCCAATGGTCACATTGGCTTAAGGCCGGCCCTGAGGGCTGGGAATAGAGAATGGAACAAGGAAGTGGGAAGGTGTATGGTGGACTTCTCTGCTTTAGTTGTGTGTCACTGTTGAATTGGTCAGTACACTGTTGAATTGGTCAGTTGATCTAAAACAAATGAGCGAGCGAGCGAGCGAGCTGTGAGTCATTCAGGGTGCAGCTCTTGAGAGCTAAAGAATGTGTTATCCCTTGGCAGGGGTGTATCCCCATAGTGTGACAGTCTTCTTGAAGTACGCTGTGTGCTGCAACTGGTAGCTCCAGCTCCTAAAGCAATTTACCTGTCCTGAAGGCCTGTCACAGCTCAAGGTATGGTAAATATTTAACATGCTGTGTTTGGGTTTGGCGCAATGTCCTGGCATCAAGTCGATAAAGGGATGAATGGCATCGACAGAAGCTGCCCATTCCTGCTGTAGGTGGCTCATTTCCCTGCCGTACAGACAGAAAAGAGAAAGAGTGGGAATGCTGTGGTGTTTTCAAAGCCTGGACTAGTTGTCCATTCTGTCATGTTTCTGGGATCTGCCTAAGTACAGCAATACTTTGCACTTTTGTCTGGTTAGGGACTAAAGCAGTGATGGCGAACTCCGACATGCATTTCACAGCTGATATGCAAAGGTATTTTGGGTGACCCGCTGAGCCAGGGGACGTGAAGGGGCATGTGCATGCAGACTAGTGACTAGCCATGGCCCTACTGGAGCTGCCAGCACTTAACAGGATGGGTAGGCAGCAATCCTCAAGCACGCCCGTGGCAGCAGGGAACTGGTGGTGCCGTGGAGCCGGGCAGGAGTCTGGAGGCACACAGGAACTTGAAGGATGCTCCCTGCACAAGCAGCAGCAAGGAGCAGGGCCGTGCTGAGGAGCTGAGTGAGAGGGTCAAGGCGCACAGGCATTGATGGGCACTCCAGGAGCAATCCCCAAGCCCACTCATGCAGCACAAGTTGCAGCAGGGAGGACCTGGGCCGGCAGTGCTCTTTCGGCCATATTAGGTGAGCTGGGCAAGTGGCCTGAAGAGCTGGCAAGTGGCACCCTTTCTGTGCACATCATGAGGAGTTGGATGAATGGCCTGAGGAGCTGGGTAAACAAAAGAAGGGGGAGTTGGCAAAATTCACCTGTGCTTCCTTCCCTTCATTGGCACTGCCCATTTGGAGCTGCTGTAGTCGGGTTTGCCTTGGAAGCCTGGCCAGCATTCCCCACCACCAGAAAGTTCCTTGAATAGTTCTATACATGTTGCTTTGTTTGGTTTGTCTCCTAATTCTTGTTGTGGTCTGCAAGTATACATAGGAGTAGAAAATGGACAATGGGTGCTGTATCTGGGTTTTGTTCCTCTGCAGAGTTTTAAGGTCAAGCCTTGTTTGGCATTTTGTACCTGGCTATACATAATATGTATAATAAGCTATAAAGGTAAAGGGGTTCCCCATGACCGAATAGTCTCATCATGACCGACTGTAGGGGGCGGTGCTCATCTCTGTTTCAAAGCCGAAGAGCTGGCATTTGTCCTGATGACAAGCTTCCGTGGCTATGTGGCTGGCATGACTATATGCCGTAGTGCATGGAACGCAGTTACCTTCCCACCGAAGTGGCCCCTATTTATCTACTTACATTTTTACGTGCTGTCAAACTGCTAGGTTGGCAAGAGCTGGGACAAGCAATGGGAGCTCACTCAGTTGCATGGTCTCAAAGTGCCAACCTTTCGGTCAGCAAGTTCAGCAACAGCGGTTTAACCTGCAGCGCCACCATGTCCCATTATCATAAACTATACATATACCGAAAAGGTGGTCCCATCTATATAGGTTCAGTGAGGCTTTGGTACAGCTAATTTGTACTAATCTGAACTATCTCATTTCTAATTTTATGTATTCATAAAAGTCTTAAAGGTTTCCCCACGACCGCATGGTCTAGTCGTGACCGACTGTAGGGGGCGGTGCTCATCACTGTTTCAAAGCCTGTAGAGCCGGGCCAGCATGACTCTATGCCGTAGCGCACGGAACGCCGTTCCCTTCCCACCGAAGTGGTCCCTATTTATCTACTTGCATTTTTACATGCTTTCGAACTGCTAGGTTGGCAGGAGCTGGGACAAGCGACGGGAGCTCACTCCGTCACGCAGTCTCGAACTCCCAGCCTTGCGGTTGAAAGCCCAGCAACAGCGGATTAACTCGCTGCGCCAAAAGTCTTAGCAGCTTGTTAATTTAAGTTTCCCTCTTTTGTTCATGGGATGGGGGTAGTGACACACCGGCAGAGTTGAGTTACGAATTTTCCGAATTTTTGACACACTGAGCCCATAAGATTCACCATCATTGGATTAGAGCATGGATGAAAGTCAAAAATGAAGGAATGTCAAAGCAGAGCTGTATTTAGCTTGCCAATTAATTTGACTGGCAAAAAACATAAATAACCATCTCACACCTGTGAAGGCATGCAGAGCCTAAATAAATGGAAATAAAAGGAAAATAAACACAAGAATGTCAATGAAACACAACCGTCATGGAAGGTTGCATGAAATCAGATAAAAGAGGAAAGCCTGTGGATGAAATTTGAAACGTGTTTATAATTGAAGATGGCTGAAAGAGCAAAGCAAAGAAAGGAAAGTGGATGAAAGTCAAGGCATTGCTGTAGCTCAAACATTAGCCCTTTAGTCTAATTCAGCAACAAGGAGTTATAGGCAGTGTGAAAACTGAGGATTTTTTTCCCATTCATTCCCCCATTTTTTGGTGCTTTGTAGAAAGTCTGAATGGTGGTATTTGCCAGGACAGAGGTCCCTTTGCTTGTCTGGGTTCTAGCAAATGCTCCAGGTCTCCATCCTCTAAAACAGCAGTCTCCAAACCACAGGACCGCTGCATGCCAAAAAAAAAAAAGGCTTTCCTGTTGTTAGTGGCACTGACAGTTCCGCCAGGCAACACCTGATCTGTTAAGCCATGTCGGCCTGGAAATCATGGCACAGAGCCTGCTGGGGTGACAGGCAGCAGAAGAGGCTGCCAGGCATGACTTTCTGCAGAGATTGGCTAAGACGCCACACGGCAGAATGGTAAGCGGCGCACACAACTGGGACAACTTCTTGCAGGTGCTGTGGGTCAGGGTTTGTCATCTGCAACTGTGAACATGTCTGAGTCTACAAGAGGAGAGACTAGACATCTTGCAATCAAATGGAGTCCTGGCTAGGGTGGCAAAAACAGTTAGGGTGCAAACCTGGCCCTGCGTTAGGCTGGTGCAAGTTCCCTGCGCTGGCCTAAGCGTGTCACAGACATGCTGTAAGGCCACTCCGGGAGGAGGCCAGGCTGGTGCAAGCAGTCACACTGGCATGTAGCGGCCAAATCCATCCTCTGTGCCAGCCTGGTGAGCGGGGGAAGTGCCAGCCTAGGGAGGCTGGCACGAGGGGTTGGGAAGGGTGGGGGAGGGCAAAGGGAAGGCTGAATGGGGCAGAGGGGAGGCAGGGCGAGGATGGCTCCATGGGCAGGATGGCCCAGGGAATGGGGTGGAGCCAGAGCTCAGTACTTGGGCTGGATGCTATCCCCCATCCCTGGTCCGGTCAGACCTACATGGGCCACTCAGATTTGCACCAGTGATTTCACTGGCACAGATCTGAGTAGTCCTGGAGGGGCTTTACCCAGAGTAAGGGGAAAATGTCTCCTTACCTCAAGGTGACCTCCAGCCGCCTCCTAACCTGTGCTGGATACAGCGCAGGTTAGCTGGCGTGCCTTTTCCATCACAGGTTAGGATTGGGCTGCCCTTTGGAAAGGTCCACACCCTGTTTCTAATCCACAAACCAGACATTAATTGGCTAACCCAAACAATTAATACATGTTTTTAGTTTCCCTTCTGATGTTCTTTAAGAAACAAGCAAGCAAATAAACAACTAAAATGCTATGCAATGTCTTCTTTTGCTCAAAGTTTGACTGTGTTGCCTTGGAAGGAAATCCTTTTCTCCGCCCACTATGCAATACGCATTTTCCATATCAGCCCCATCTTTGTATCTCCTCCTGGCCATGACCTAGAAGGGCAACCTCTAGGCCTGAGTGGGTTCTTCTCTCCCTGTACTTAGTGAAACCTCAGCCAACATGCTCCAGCTGACAATCAGATTGCCAACTGTGGTGGCGGTTTTTGTGATGTGGTGAGTTGCCCACTGGGAACTGGATTAAGATCATCGACGCATTTGTAATCCATTTGGCCACAAAACATCTGCCAAACAGTAACTGGGATTTTTTTCCCTCTCTGGTCACGACAGACTTGAACCATGTTTAGATAAATGATGAAAGTTTCCACATCCCAATAACACTCCCTCAAACAATCTTCTTTCCCAGAATATTTTTTTTAAGAATACGAAGGAGTAAAACCACATTATATTGTCCTGAATTCTCTTTCATGTGCTATTTTTAGTGGCATGACTTAGCTCTGTAGGTGTATGGTTCCCTAAACCTACATACTTGGGTTACATCTGTTGGAAATGTCTTCTCAAGAAGGAGGTATAATATGCTGTTGTCGATCCAGTTGAGTCCTGCCGCAAAGATGACAAGAGACAAAAGTGTTTCAGGTTATGTTGCGGTCTAGAACTTGTACCACATATATTTTGACAAGTAGGCAACAAAGGACCTGGGTCATGTCTCTCCCCATGGCTCAACTGTTTTGTAACCATGGGAAAAGGCAGAATTGGAGACTGCACCACACCACACCACAGCCAGAAGTCAAGGAACTAAGCCAAGGAACAAATCTTGGGAAATCACCCTGAGTCAGAAGACCCAGACTGAGCTGAGATGCTCTGGAAAGAACTCAGGGTGCAACCAGACTAGCCAACCAGCCACTATAGCATACATCATGTTGCCCACAAATTTTAGTCCTCCCAGAAATTATGGGAAGCAAGGTGAAGGATCCATGATGGTAGGAACAAGAATAGGCCAGCAAGCCCTATGCTGCTGTGCTCCCAAAGCCCCATTATTCTACTTCATAAAGAACATTGGGCCTTTGGTGTTCCAGATTATGGTGAGGATCTATCCCTTGGTATGTACATTTGTTGCTGTAGACAGACATTATATGTGTGGCAGGTGGGGACATGGTTTCAACACCATATCGGAACAGGGCAGGACTTGCTGATGCACTCTCATTCCCCTTCCTGGTATTTGTTGGTTACTCTGGTCATCATAACGTCTAAAGAAAGCTTTTGTGTTTCTTGCCAGGATTTTATATGATAGAAGGTTAGCTTGCCAGTGGAATAGCCTGGCTAGTCCATCGTTTCTAGAAATGAGGATGTCATAACTTGCCTAGCAGCAAAGCTTTTAACATTATGTCACAGTAGGGATGCCCAAGGGGAAAAAAAAAGGTAAATTACTGACCTTCATTTTTATTACTAACAGCCATATTTGTTACTGTTTCTCAGAATTCATTTGTCGGACTCAGGTTCAGATATCACGGCATTTGCCTATTTCAGGAGTGGCCAACATGCTGCTGCTGCTGCTGCACATGGCACACCATGTACCACTTTTTATATACAGAATCTTGAACATGCCACTCCAACTTATTCTGGCCCACTCCAGATCTGTCAGGTTGTTTCACCAGCCCATGTGATCTACTTGCCTCTGCTTGGCTATCTCCGCTCTTTTCTCTCCAGCATCGTGTTAGGAGAGGCGCCCTGTTCCTGCAGCCATAGAACCCTGCGTTGACCAGAGTCAACTTTGCAAGCGCCACTTAGGAAGTGTCTGCGTGCCACTAATGGCACTCGTGCTGCAAGTTGGCCACCCTTCGCCTATTTTCATTCATTCCTCCATTTGCTCCACATTGATTCCAATGGGAGAAACAGCCTGAGTTATTTCATCTCATTTCAAATGTATTAAGGTGTGTTCCCCATGTGGTGAATGGAAAGAAAGCAGGCATCCTGTTAGAAAAAGACCGATGGATTGGGGATTCCTGTAAGTTAACTGTAGGTCCAGTTTTGTGTCGTACTCTATGTAAAAACACCTGCAATGAACAGGTAATGAACTGTAATTTTAACAAAATCATAGTAATGGGATCCTAGATAGGGCTGCAGGGCAAACTCAGAGTGACTTTGTGGTAAAGGCTGGAGGTGGAAGGAAGCTACTGGGGCAGGCAGGATTAGCCATAGGGAAACTTGACCTATTTGGCCAAATTAGGCCCTGTGCTTGGAAGGGTCCCACACAGAGTGAGCAGAGTGCCCATAGCTGGCACCTTGCTCCACAGCTGATGCCTCAAAATGGAATTGTCCATGCAAAGGCATTGTGAGGAGAGCACAGCAAGCTAAACACTGCTGCTGGATGGACCTCCCTCCATCGTGCCTCTGATTGGCTTGAAATCAGCAGGCAGTAACGCCACTGCCAGGTGCCTCACTGCTGCCACTTGTGCGTGGGGGACTGTGGGGGACCCCCCCTGCAAAAATGCTTTACAGGGCCGAGGCTGGCCCTGGAAGCAGGGGTATAATATTGAGGAACGTGATGAGTAAGGAAGGAATAAAGCCTAGACATTCGGGATGCAATCCTAACTGGGAGTTAGGCCAGCACAGTTGGCCTGCAAAGTTTGGCTGACACAAAGAACAACATAAAGTATGTTTGGACCACTCTCGGAGCCAGAGAGGCCAGCACACAGACTTACGCCATCCTCCCTGACTTCGAGAGTGGTCCAAACACGCTTTACGGTGGCCCTTGTGCCAGCCAAACTTTGCTGGCCTAACTGTGCCGGCCTAACTCCAGGTTAGGATTGCACCCTCAGTGTGTTATTTGCAATACTGTGGAGGACAGGCATGAAGAATGGAAGATGTGAAGAAAGCATACGAAGAAGTAAGAATATAAATAGAATCCAAAAGTCTACCTAGACCAGAGAATTACAATGTTGTTCTTTTCATGGCACACTGACTGCCTCTTGTGATGTCACTTCTAGCTTCTGGGTCACTCTTCCGGGTTCTGCGGCTTTGTTTCTAGGGCAACTGTTTGCGGTAACCAATTGTTCGTTTCTCTTGATCTTCTGGCTCTGCCAGCAGATGGACAATTTGTTACTACAGACTGTTGCCCTTGAAACAGAACTGCAGAACCCAGAAGAGTTTTTCTGCAATTTTCAACCATTGTGCTCCAAACTCCCCTGGCAAACTTGTGAACTTTTCTCAGCACTCCAATCTGCCATGGCATACTGACTGAAAATTAATGATCTAGTCTAGCATCCTGTTACAATAACAGTCAGGCCAAAATCCTAACCTGGAGCTAAGCTGGCACAAGTCACTTGTGCCAGCCCAGGAGTGTTGCAAACTCACAGTAAAGTGCGTTTGAACCATCCTCAGAGTCAGAGAGGCTGGCACATGTCCGTGCGCCAGCCTCGCAGTCTCCAAGAGTGGTGGTGCATACATGTTTTATGGTGTGTTTGCAACACTCCTGGGCTCCAAGTTAGGATTGCACCCTCAGATGCCCCCCCCCCAAGAATCCTATCACCAGGACAGGAAGGCAGTTATGTTTCCCTCTCCATAACTCGCATTCAGACTGAGTTTCCCCTGAATAATAGCTGCTGTCAAACCTGTCCGATAGAAGAGGTTCATATACGGTGGTCCACATTTGCCATGCTAAAGTGGTCTAAACTGGGATGGGTTCTCTGGTGCCCCTATTCATGAGCTAACATTGTGGTACACACTCTGCTGTTTTCCTCAACCCTGAATTAAAATCTTGCCTGGTCATTGTAACTGTACTTGGATGGAATTTCTAGACCTTTTAAAAAAACCTCAACCCCTGTCAATGCTCTGACTACATTCCTTCTTTCAGTTGAATAGGCTCTAGTTTCGGAACATGAATGCAGCCACTACAGCCAACAAATCTTTCACAACAAAATAGTTACTGTGTTTCATTGTGGCCTCAATGCACTATCAGTGTTATTGCTATTTTATAAAGTTACCTTGGTTGCTTTAAATAGGTCATGATCGAAAGCCCAACGGTATACCCGGAGTTATCTTCATTCACACACCCCTTTCTTTTGTCTGTGCGTGACACAACTTGCTGCCCATGTGGGTTGCTGGGGTGCTACTGTGGGTGAGTAGAGGTGGCGACTGCCACAAGCCATATGCACCAGACCAAGGAATGCACACCAGAGGTATGTGGTGCAGGTGTGGCAGGTGAGGCAGAACTACCTTACCTGAGTTCTTTGAAAAGTGCTGCCACTGCTGTGATCACGCAAAGACTTACAACCCACTGGTTCTGAACGGCTGAAGCCTGTAGATTGTAAGTGATTGCAGGATTACAGACACCACAGCAACAGTGGCGGCACTTTTCAAAGGACTGCTTCACCTGCCACATTTGCACCACATTAGCTGATGCACACGTCATCCTCTTTAACACAGTGTCAAATCTGGGAGGAAACTGGCCTGCGACATTGGCTCTTTGGCTTGTGGATCTGCTTACCCCGAAGGAGCATCTAAACTCAGGGACACAGCTGTGGGACTACAGCTGCTGCAGAAGTAGGTTTACACACACACACACACACACGACACTTTCCATTCTTGTGTGAGCCTAAATATGACGATGCTGATTTTCTGCAATGTTTTTCTAGATTTAACAGATTTTAGAGAGACTCAGGAGAGTGTTTGGTTTTCTGTGTTACTGTATCTAGCTACCGATGCCATGCTGGCAGGTAGACCTGGGCTCCAAAGATTATTTCAACTGTTGCCAACCCCCCACCCCCCCCCACCCACACACACACACCATTTGGGAAGGGGAGGAAAAGAAACTTTGTGCCCCCTGACAAAATTTCTCTCAGAGGCCCCGGCTTAGGAGGCTGGTGGTGCTCTAGACCAGTGGTCTTCAACCTTTTTCATTCCCATAAGTTTCTGAAATCCCACAACTGAGGCTTCATGACCCTATTGGGGTCCTGACCCCAAGGTTGAAGAACACTGGTCTATAGTGACAGATTGGCAGAGGAAGAGGGGCAGACAATTTTTGACTACACACAGTTGCCCGAGAAACAGAGCCGCAGAAGAGGTTTTCAGCTGTGTTTTTCTACCGCTGTGCTCCAAACTCCCATGGCACACCTGGGGACCTTTCATGGCACACCAATGTGCTGTGGTACCGCAATTGAAAATAGCTGATCTAGAGGAGGGCGTACAGTGTTGATGAGGAAATTGATGAGGAGACGCTATCTCCATGTTGCACTATGTATGCAGGGTGCAGGTTTTCCTAAGATTCTAGGGGCTATTTGAGAAGATCAGGCTGTAAAGTAAGTCAGAGAGGGATAAAGGAGAAAAGTGGGAAGTAGGGCCCGATCCTATCCACCTTTCCAGCACTGATGCAGCCACAATGCTGCCCCAAGGAAAGAGAAGAAATCCTTGGAGAAAGCCTCCAAGATGCCCCCCCCACAGGATACAGCATGGGTAAGGATAAGAAGAGTAAGGGGTGACCCTGAAAGGTGTGTCTGAGGGTGACACACGCACCCCTTCCAGTTACCCTGTTAGCATAGCTGCTTTGGTGCTGGGCACTTGGATAGGGTTGGGCCCTTAGGTGGCACGGGCTCATAAAGAGATGGTGGGGTGGGTGTACTCTTGGGAAATTTTTTAGACACAAATTGGAAGTGGTGGCTTTTGGCCCTCAGAATGCCTTCTAAGGCCTCCAGAAGACTGAAAACCATCACTTCTGGTTTGGGCTGAAAACCAGAAGTGTTGGGTTTGGGCCTTCCAGAGGTGTTCTGAGGGCTGGGGAGGCCACATACACTCTCCCCAGCCCTCAGAACACCCTCCTTATGTGACCAGAGTGCAGCTCCAGTCACATTTGGAGGGATAGGGAGCAATCTTAGAAGGTGTACCCCAGAGCAGCACACCTCCCAGTTACACCGCTGCATAAGTGCGACCAAGGGATGCGGATAACAATTGGATATTTATTTAGCACATTTTTCACATGCCCTTCTGCCAAGGAACTCAAGGTTGTGCACGTGGTCCCTTGGCTCCTTTTGCCCTCCCAGCACCCCTGTGACGAAGGTGAGGCTGAGAGACTGGCCCAAGGTCACTCAGGAAACTTTGTGGCTGACCGGGGATTTGATCTTCCAGGTCTTAAGTCCAACACCCGAAGCCCGACACCAGCCTGGCTCCCAACAGCCATAGAAGGCATCCAATGAATTTTTTTGTTGAATGGTATTGCATCACTGTCAGAAGTCTGCTCCCATGATGTGACAGGATGCAGGACAAATCTGAATCTGCGCAGCTCCCAAATTACAGAATGAAATGGAGGTGATGGAGGAAGGGCACAGATCAACTTGTTACAGTTATACAATTTTACTTCTTCAATGGCAACGCGTAATTACTGTTTTTATATGTACTCTCTGTTCGTCTCACATACATACATTAGTTATAATACCCACTGAAAGGTTGGACCCAAGCAGGGCTAATTGTAGTAGTGGCTGGATGCCAAACCTCAAAGAGCAAATAGCCCTATAACTTTGGGTATTTTGGATTAAGATCTAAACACCCTCCTTTAAGTTGATTCTGACTGTTAGAGGAGAGGGGAACAAGATGAGGCTGTGGAATAAAGAGGTTCGTGACAATGGGTTGCAATGGGTATCTTAGCGCTACATTCTTGATGGAAGAAGAGTTCCTATCTTTCCTTTCTCTCTGGTATCCAGGAAATAAATTTATAATCCAATGAATTTTCGTTGAAAGTACTGATACCACTGTGGGATACAGTAATCTCTTGATATCAAGACTGCAGTCTTTTGTCCCTGGGAAAACTCAATTTTTCACCCATTTCGTGCAGTGATTTTCAACGTTTTTCTTCTCAATGTTTTTCTTCAATTCCCTTCTGGTTTCCAGGAGACTCTTTGTAGGCTCTGAGATTTGTTACTACAGGCAGATGCCCTAGAAACAGAGCCATGGAACCCAGACAAGTCTCCTCCCAGAAGCAGGAAGTGATATCACCAGAGCCAAAGACCATAGAGAAGACCACAGAGTATGCCCCGAGAAGAAAAAAGTTGAAAATTGCTGCTGTAGGAGAAGGTTGAATTTTGAGAGATGACAGCCCTAGTCATAGGCATTTCTGTGGCATGAGCCCCTTGTCAAGCAGCTCCTCTGTTGGAACTGTACAAGCAAGGAAGTACAGGCATGCCCTGGTATCTACTGATTTGGTATCCACGGTTTCAGGATACCATGGATACTGGGATGCCTATTAAAAAGATATGGGAATATTAAACAAATCTCTTTTTTTAACCTTGTTGTAGCAAAACCACTGATGTTCCCCTAGCTTTAAAAAGGCGTCCCCAGTATTCACGGTTTCAGGTATCCACAGTGGGGTCTGGAACAGTGATGGCAATGCACTGGGTGTGGCCAAACCAATCAGCAAGCAGCTGTGCGTTGCCGTTGCTGCAGGGAATGGCTCCGACAGCAAGTGGGAGGAGCCACTTACACAGCACATTGTGGTGCCTGCAGTACTTATCATTCCCCCTCCCTTAGACTACCATATGGATTGTCACTCTTGTGTTTACAGTATGTTTATTCTGAATATGTAATACCACTGTCAACAGAATAAGCAATGACTTTCAGAATACTTGAGAGAATTCCTGCAGTGCTTTGCCATGAACTGTCTGCTGCTGGCCTTTGCATGCTAAGCACGTTGTTTTAGCCCTCGGCATCAAACCACTTGACAACGGCATTTTATTCTTTGAACCTGAGAGTAAACAATTGAATTAGCTGACACTAATGCTGAGAGATCACGGATCAGCATAGCTGATGTTTGGCACCCTGTCAGCACCCTGTGACTAAACCCTGGCCAGGTCTCATTCTGTTGCTTTTGCTTGGTGCTCTGAAACAGTCATACCATGTTGTAGTTGTGCTCAACTTCCCCAGATGTGATGCTGTATTATTCACTGAAATATAAAGTTCTCAATTCGCAAACAGAGTTTGTATGTCATTCATGATAATAATCTTTTAAAAAATGAGTCTCTTGGAGAGAAGCAGCTTTTCTGAATATTTTCAGGCTTTGCCTAGTTGGGTTAAAATACTATTTTATGACCGGATGGGATATTCCTTATCTGCACATCTTAATCCAAGGAGAACTGGCAATCTCCACCACCACATAAACCAGTGATTCTGAAATAGTGTTACTAAAATGTCTATGAATTATGAAAAATTGTTAATTATTGTTAAAACATCGATGACCTAGGATTTCAAAAACGGCAAATCCCCCACTTGTGTATAGCAAGTTTATACGCAACCAGATTTTATGTATTGCTTGCAGAGGACCAAAGCAGTTTTTCAGGACAACCCATATCCCTTCCCAGCCACCCCTTATACATCTCCTTTAAAAAGATACATGATGCGTCACTACGTTCAGTGTTTTTCCTCTCCCACTGACTGCCACTGACAGGGACAAGAGGAATCCTGAGCGTAATGACTTTATATTATGCACCTGCTTTCAATGGACTTGTGTCAGCAACAGCTAAATGTTCTCCGTACCATCTCGCCTGGACCTTAAGACCTTAACTTCGGCGTGTTTAAACTGCTTCATATACTGTATACGTTATTTCAAAAATTCTTACAGCGACTTTTTAAGGTAGTCCAGTTATCCCCATATCGCTAATGGGAGGCTGACAGCCCGATCCTGTGCTGCCGGGCTCCCGCATGGGGCAATGGTGCTAAAATGGCAAGTGGTGCTTCCTGTGGGAGCTGCGGCAGCCACTGGGGTCTCCTCGAGGGAAGGGAATGTTTGTTGCCTTCCCGAGGAAAGCTGCAGAGCCCACAATAGAGCTACTCCACTCTCTGCCTGCTGTTTTGTGGGGCATAGGTTCTGGGAGTGACCTCCACCGCCAGTTCACACCCTGCCTCTGCCCACTCCTTCTCTCCCTCAGCCCAGTCCTGCCTCCCCCCCACTCTCCCCACACCATTCCCACACCCCGAAAAGGCATTCTGGCGACAGGTGGGAGTGCTTACCCTGGGACTTGCGCATCCACCTCCATCTGGCACTGGGCCCAGCTCTGACTGGCACTGGCCCAGTGCTAGTGGTAGGGCTATTCAGCAGTGGCCCAAACGTGCGTTATAGAGTATTTGTGACACGTGGGGACAGTGCTGCGCTAGGGCCAATGGCGCTGTCCCGGATAGGATTGGGTTCTGAGAAACTGTGCTTCACATTTGAACTAGCTTAAATGTTGGACCGGCAGTTCTTAAAACCTTTTACTGTTGCAATCCACTTCGCAGCTGCAGCGACTGTGACGCACCCAAGAATACCTTGTGGATTCTGGGTCATATCCCAGAATGCAACAATGCAAGGCATTCTAGGACATGACACGGCCAACAAAGTGGGCTTCCACCCCCGGACTTGCCAAAACCTGCTGGGCCCTCCCCAGTCTTTGCCCCCAAATCCTCTCAGAATGATCCAGAGTGTGGTTGAAAGCAGTGCCCAGATTCCAAACTCTATGATTTCCAGAGGTTTTCACTCTGTTGCAAGGGTAAACTCGGTCTCAGAGCCCAATCCAACCTCATCAGGCTGTTATACTGGCAGAACAAGCATTCCACCAGTGTTAAGTGCCTTGCAGCTATCTTAGAAACCCTTCCAGCAGTGTGTGGAGTCGCATGCTGCGGGGGCACTGACGGAAAGGCTGGAGCCTTCCTCCGCATTACTGGAGGGGTGAGGTGGAACTGCTGACACAGGTAAGTCAGTGGAGGAGGCGGGAGGGGGAGATGGAACGGAGATGGAATGAAGCAGTGACTGGGTAGGTGAAGGGTGGATCCCAGAAGGAGATGGGTTCAGTGGCAACCATGGCGGCCAAATCCCAGCCCCCTTCTCAGATCTGATTCTGTGGCCTGGGTCCATTTGGGCCTGTGCCAGGTCTCAGTCGACACCTTCACACCATGGAGGCTTTCCCTTGGGCAATGGGGCTCACCCCTTATCCAGAGGAGACCTCCACCACCCTGCTCCCCCCAAACAGGATGTAGCATTAGCCATTTTGACATCACTTCATTGGCGGGGGGAGGGGAGGAGGAAAGATTAGGGCTGCAAGCCCCTGCAAAAAGGAAGAAAGCTTAGATGCGATAAGCTTATTACATGTTAACTTTTAGTTCCTTGAAAATCAAATTTAATTCATTAAATAAAATATTTTCTGGTTAATTAGCCACAACTTTTGATGGAATACAATAGTCAAACGTGGTTTGTTCCATTGAATTTTGCATTCCATTTCTTCCAATGATATATAACATGATATTATTCATACTTCCCAAGCTTTTCCACAATTTTGGCCACTAGTGTCAAGCTCAGTTTGTTGCCCCTTAAAGCTTGTGGCCTAGAACAATGCGCCCCTCTGCACCCTCTAAGCAGTGGCGTCACTGCCATATCTCCATCCATCACTCTTTGTACTATACTGAAATTGCATAAACTAGATGCCATGCCCACATTCCAGAGTTCCAGATTTGGACGGGAATTCGTTGTTCTGTAATGAGAACTAAAACCCCGCACACTTCTTGGGAATTGGTTGGTGATGTTTAGATTGTATTAGTGCAGTAATGCGCTTGATGGATTAGTTATCAGATCCTCCGGGAACCTGTTGTTTTCCAACCTATGAACAATCAAGCAATCCGGAGTAATTTCTTTAATCTGCCACTTATGCAATGCAATGGGACTGCCGTGGAATTCAACTCCCCCCACCCGCAAGCTCTGGGATGGGTGAAGTTGTGAAGCCTGACAAACACCAGCAGGCCATTTCCAAAGCACTGAAACAGACTTGCGGAGGGGAGCATTAAGGTATTATTTCATAATGCCCTTTCAGTGAAAGCATTCCAAACATTTGCTTTTATTTGCTAATGTTACTTCCTGAACAAACACAATGAACACCTACTGCATCTCCTGAGAAAGAACGACCCAGCCACCACCAATCATTAAAACATTCTTTGAATAGTTTCCTTTAAGGTGTTCTAGAAGCAGAAAAGCTGGTAAGATGGCGCAAGTCCACTTGGAAGCCTTTGATGAAGATCAGGCCTGTGTAGCTAATCGCAGCCACGTGACTAGTGGCAGTTTTATTGTCATGTCTTCACAGGTGATGCCTTTTGCCTGGGTAAAATCCAGCCTTCAGCTTCATTGTTTGACACTCTGGTCTGGTTCTAGGTATCTCTGCCTGCTGTCATCCCAATAGGTTTACCCACCTTCAATTTGCGGCTTCCCTGCCTGTTCTCTTTTGAATCAAGTTGCCTACTCAGTCATTCCTGGAGCCTGTTTTCCCAACATGTCATTTAGAGCGCAATCCTAACCTGGAGTTAGGCTGGCATAAACTAAACCAGCAAAGTTTGGCACAAGGGCCACAAGGCACAAGGGCCACAGTAAAGCGTGTTTGGACCACTCTCAGAGTCAGGGAGGATGGCACACGTCTGTGTGCTGGCCTCTCTGACTCCGGGAGTGGTCCATAAATGCTTTACAGTGGTTTTTGTGCTGGCCAAATTTTGCAGGCCTGACTCCTGGTTAGGACTGTGCCCTTAGTCAGGAAGGCTCCATCAAAATCTTTAAGATTGCTTTCAATATGGTAGTCACAGACATAACAAGGGTTAACCTGAGGAGCACCTGCCCTGGGCACTGTGCCAAGGAGGAATGTAATTTTTTTCTGCTGCCAGCACCTCCTCACCCATGAGTTCTGAGTGGAGAGAAACGGAAGCTGCTTTGTGAATGTTTGTTCCCTCACCTCGGAGCTGCATTGCCCTTACCCCAGTGCTGAAACGTTGGTTTAGATTGCACTCTTGGTTCTCTGCAGACCTGCGGGCTCTCTGACCCATAATGCTAAAGAGAAACAATGAAGGCCACAGGGGCCTGTACTGTGCCTTATCGGTGGTGACGTAGCCCACCAGATGTTTGTCCTGGGATTTTTGGGTGCTCACTAGTTTGAACTCTACCCAAGTGTTTAAGAACTGGTGGGTGATCGCTGGATAACATTCGATGTTCTTAGTAGAGCAGCTCATTACAGTTGTTCAACTGTTATCTTGTCAATGCCTATATTGGCCAGGCATTTCTTGGGGAGTCATTAGCCTAGTGCGCCTATGACAGTAGAAGCAGTGGTCGTTTTATTTCCCCTAAAGGTGCTGTATTTCAATTTCCACTTCCAATTCCGAAATGTATTTCAATTTTGTGATTTTTTCCAATTGTTTCTCCTCGATTCAGTGACATCCTGGAACGGCCACATCAAAAAGCATCACTTGTTTCTTCTCAGGGCGCAATCCAACCCAGCACCGGAATGGTAAGGCCCGCTGACCAGCGCCATATCCGACGCTGGGTTGCGGGAGACTGGAGCCTCCCACGGCAAGGGAGCATGCGCTCCCTTACCGTAGGGGAGACTCCAGCCTCCCCTATGCGCTCCTTGGATCTGTGCCCACTAAAGAGCGAGCGCAGATCTGAGGAGACCGCGCAGCCTGAATTGGGGCCACACAGCCTCTCGAATGGGCCTAGGATTCTGCCTTATGGCCTGCCCATGTCCCACCCCCGCCTCCCTCCTTTCCTCCAATCCCCATGGCACGCTGTCAGTGCGCTTCCCTTGCGCCAGCCGGCTTTGGCCGATACAAGGGAGGTGCTGTGCGGGCGCTACAGGGCTGGTGCTGCCAGCAGCGTCAGCCCTGTGGCCTTAGCACCAATGCGGGGGGCTGCTAGGTGCCCCCGCATTGGAGCTAAGCACCAGATAGGATGGCGCTGTCAATCACAGTTATATCTGGAATGTTGTGTTGCAATCTTTGATCTGTCTGGATTTTGAAGCCTGGATTTGTTGTTGTTGTTGTTCATTTCAGAATTAGCACATAAGAGAGAGTTTTAAAATTGTCCATTTAACAACGCTATAGAAGAACTGTAGACAGACAGAAATTAAAATGTAATGTTTTGATGAAATGCTCATCATAAAGTCTGAAGCCAGTCTCTCTTTTTTTTAATGCATTTCTGTCTATTCAACCCTACCAACCAACCTCCCCCCAACTTCATTAAATTTAGAATTCCAGAGGGGTATAATCTCTTGCCCCCACCCCACAGACACCCGTGAGAGCTTTCTGCAGTGTGTAATAGTGATGGGATGTAGACAGCACTAAAGTGCAATTTGCTGTGAGAAGATGAACAATGACAGCGTTATATCTGAGCACCTCTCCTTTTTTAGTGATGTAAACTAGGCATGACTTTAAATAGGTCCAAAATGTATGTCTGTATACAAGCTTTAAACCGGAATATTTTGTGCACAGTTTTTTCCCCCATCAAATCTCCATGCATTTGTGATTTTATTCTGAATAAAATAAAATGTTAGTCTGCAGTTTTCAGAGAGTTCACATACCAAATTTCATCTTGATCCCCCCCCACACACACACATAGACACCCACTCTGCTCTCCTTTTCTGTGCATAGGCAATCTTCAGTCTCATGAATAAATTTCCAAAATAAGGGAGATTTTTGTTGACCCTCTGAATGGGTGGCCGGCTCATCACAAAGATTTGTCCATCAACTGAGTAGATTTGCAGCAGGGGTGAATAGGCCTCATTAAAGGACAGAACCCATGACCTTCTAAGCCTATAGCATGTGTAAGAGCATGCTTAGTTCAATGGGCATTAGACTTGGGTGACCAATTTGGAGGAACATCTGAGCCATTCGAAGGATCAAGGACTCAAGGCAACCAAGACCCAGTTTAAATCTGAGATGCTATGTTTGCTTTCATGTAGCTGCGTTTTGTTTCAGACTGCAGTGCTCTAAAATGGTCTGTTTATGTGTGCAGCCATTATGTATTTACATGTTAAGGGAAGCTCTTAATATCTTGGGTTAAGGAACTTTTAAAAAGAAGGAATATCATATAAATATCTGAAGCCTGTCTTTAATTTAGCACAGTGGTCTCCAAACTGCAGATCGTTGCCGTGGGGAAAAGCTGCCTCGGAGCGAACACCACTGTGCGTTCCACCAGGGAAGGTCTGAAAGACGCTGACTATACCTCCCGGGGTCTTTGCAGCCAGCCACATCTGGGGTCTGCCATCCCAGCATGCTTCACATCCAGCATTCCGTGCAGATGCAGCTGGAAGTGAAGACCCCTGGGGGCTGTATTTGGGGTCTTTCGCCAGAGCTGTAGTGCCATTGCATGTTATCCAATAGATAGCCAAGGCGCCAATGAGGTCTGGCTGCACCAGTTAGTTCACTGCCTGCCATGAGCTTGCAAAGCCACAGGGCCTGAGCATAAGGAGCAGGACCGGAAACTTGCCAAGCAGCAGCTGGCTTACACTGAACAGTGCAAGCAGGCAGGCTATAGGCTTCCCTTGGAGGTTTGCATGGTATCTTTCCCTGGGATGGGTGTGATGATTGGCTGCCAAATGTCACCAAATCCTACACAGCATCATAGGGAAGTGGGCATGGCAGGGAGAAGTTGGAGGTGCAATTTTCTGCAGTTTCCCCCTATTGCTCCTTTATGGGGTTGCTCCTACCTATGCCAGCTCTGTCATGGTATAGGGTTCTTCTGATGGCAGTGGTGTGCCATCCAGAAGTATAACAAGGGTGAAGCTGAAGGGCACCCTTCAACAAGGGTGAAGTTTACGCTAAGGGGGCACAATTTTTTCCTCTGCGCCGAAAGGAAGACGCACCCCCCACACACACTGTAAAGTACAAATGAAATGCAAGAGGTCTGCTGACTAACGTGTAGCATCGAGCATGAACACAGAAGTCATGGAGCAGGAGGTGTAGGTGGCGGCTGCTTCACGATCTTGCTGCTGCCCCATTCCTTGTCCTGTGGGGTCCCCTTCAAGGGGGAGCTCCCACAGGAAAAGGAAAGGGGTGGCAACGAGATAGCAAAGCATCCACCACCAGCACCCCCTTCTCCAGGTGAACCTAGAAGTGACGAAACAACGTCACGTGATGATGTGACATTGTGACGTCACTCCCCTGGGTGCCAGGGCTGTTAATTACTCCTCTGTGTACATCATCTGAAGGAGAGTTAGGATATGGCACACAGCGACTCCTTGCTACATTCCTCCCATGTTACTCCTCAACCTAGGGTTACCAGATACA
>JAJKFI010000003.1:2062640-2077628 GCA_029204185.1 Lerista edwardsae | reverse complement strand
AGTTTTTTTTAAGGTTCAAGCAAGCAGCCGCCATCCACTTCCTTAACCACTCACCACACTCTTTCCTGCAATGGTCCTTTTAAAGCAGGGATTTTCAATGTTTTTCTTCTCATGGCACACTGACCTCTATGGTCTTCTCTATGGCTGTGTTTCTCAAACATTTTAGCACCGGGACCCACTTTTTAGAATAACAAACTATTCAGGACCCTCCAGAAATGATGTCATGACTGGAAGTATCCTAGAAACAGAGCCGCAGAACCTGGACCATCGTTTCCGTGATTTTCAAGGTGGTGCTCCAAACTCCCCCGGCACACCTGCAGACTTTTTACAGCATATTAATATGCTGAAGTGCACCCGTTAAAAAATCATTGCCCCAGGATCTCTAGTTAAAGGATATTAGATTGCAAGGCTGAGAAAGTATCTGCCTTCACCTTGATCTGCAGCTATACAGAGTAGACCAATCCTGGGTATATGGATCAGTGGTCTGATGTTCATAATACTCTGATCCTTCCTATTGTGTAAGGACAGTAAGTAGGTTGGAAGGTAGAAGGGTGAAAGACTGGGACGTCCTCGGGGATTACAGTTCAGCCAGACTAGGTCTGAAAGAATCAAAAGGCTGTCTGGGAAGAACAGCCATGGTGGAACCTGGGAGAGCCATATTCAGTGGTGTTCCCGGGGTCTGTGGCACCCCAGGCAGCAATAGTGTGGTATCACATGATGTTGTGCAATGTAATGACATCATGTAAAGTCCCTTCTAGCAGTAGTTAGGGTGAAATCAAGTTGGGAGCGCGCAAGAGTGCATAAGGGCTTGCAGCCAAGGCTGGTGCCCTCCTTTAGTGGTACCCAGGGCTCATGCCCTGGCTTGCCCTAGGATGGATATGCAACTGGCCACATTGTTTTTATGTCTTCCCCTTTGCAGCCTGCTACAGGGCCAAGAAGGTCCTGGTTTGAATCCAGGCTGTCCGTGGCAGTGAAACATTTCTAAGATCTGAATCAGTTCTGAGTCAGAAGAGTAAGAATTCTATTTGTAGAATACACTTTTACTGTGCAGTGGGATTAGAATAATAAGAAATCCAATTATTCATGTTATAACTAATTTTCACAACTGGAAGATGTCCCAAAGCTGGATGCATTCACAACTCATCTATTGAGAAAGAACACCTTTTCTGGGATCCTGGTTTCCTTCTTGGCATAGTATGCAGTTTTCACAGCAGGTGGGTCAAATGAACAAGCCTTCTTTGGGGAGGCATTTGTATGTGTCTGCAGAGCTGGATAGGAGATATCCTCACAACAAAATTTATGTATGGAGGCCCAGTGCATATGAAGGGTTCCATACAATATATTGTCATAGTAATTGGAGCTATCTTCTAAGGCCTCAGTTCCTAAACTTACTAGGATCAACGCTCCCCCGCCCACAGCCTCTTTTTTCTGGCTAAACCAGGCACTGCCATCTTGGATCACATGAGATCTAAGGTGGTGGCAACCAAATCTCATGAGATCTCGTAAGATTTGGGCGCTTCCATCTTGGACCTTGCAAGATTTCATGAGATCCAAGATGGCAGCAACTAGGAAACAGGTAGGAGGGGAACAGATAGTAGGAAGGATGTGAGGTGTGAACCTGTGTGTGTAAGTATGGGTCTGGAGCATAACCATGAAAACTGTTTTTTGTGATTCATATTGGACTTGAGTCCTGGATGTCGCTGACCCAAGATCGTGGCAGTGATTTGGAAAAGAGTCATGACTCAAATTTGCCTTGAGTCTTGACTTTCTTTAGTGTTAGTGTGCCAGCTTGCTTGATTTTTTCTCTCCCATCACTTCTGCTTTTCCACAGAAGACCCCGTGGGTGATCTGGAAGTCGTCTTTCAGACTGACATTTCTTGAAATGATTTGGGACTCAAGTTAAAATGACATGAAATTTTTCCACAAGTCGAGTCACAACAGCATGCACTAAGAGTCATGACTTGACTCGAGTTGTGGGGTCGCTGACTCGAGACTCAGCTTGTGAAATGTAACTTCTGCACATCCCTGGAATGCAGACCAGAGGAGTCCAAAGTTTGTGCACATGTAGTTCCTCATTAGATTGTATCCACAACTCCTCACACTCCTCAGAAGTACAACAAAAAGGCACCACAGGCTGTCTAAAAATTCAAGCACACATTGAAGTTGTGTGAATGGGCCTTGAGTTTCTATTCATTTCTATTGCTGTCCAGTTTTGTTTACATCTCATACAAAAGCTCTCCAAAAATAGCCTTTCCCCTTCCAGTGAATCTCAGCAATGATACTCCTTGCAGAAGGCACATGAGCTTGGGGATTCGGCTTGGAGTCAGAGCCACAAGTGGGATCGCCCCACCACAGCGCATACTGGAACAGGCTTATTTGATTTCCATTTCATCATGATGTGTGCCAACAATGATTTCTTGAAGCCTGAAGTGGAAAACAAAATTGAAAGCACAAAAACATATGCAGATGACATCGCAAGCCAGAGGTGCTGCTGCCAACCTCTTGGCAATTTATGTATGCTCAAAAATATTTACTTAGGAATTCTTAATTAAATAAACCATCCAGTAGTGAGATCCTGTTTCAGATGTGTTGCTGTGTCACCACAAAATATGTCAGTGGTTCTTTTCAACAAAGATTCCAGTATAAAGTTTTTTTGTTTTAAATCAGTCATTGTAGAGTAGGTTTTCAGTGTGATGTGAAGGCATTTGAGTGGAGAACATTCCTTCTCTTAGGGGGGCGTGGGGGTGGTTAAGGGCCAAACTTGACACATGCATAAGCATGTGTGCTGGAGGTGTGCAAAGCACCTCTTTTTCCTTCAAAATAGTTGTGGCAAGCCTGTTCAGCACTGGTTTATGTGCCTCTCCTTGCACACCAATTTCAGGGGAAACAACTCTGTTGGAACACCATTTGCTCCCAAAGCAGTGATTTCATCAATCACCAAGCAGTTGTGTCAAGCCAAGTGCTTGTGGTGCTGCGCACTATAGTATGTGGTGTCCCTGGAAACAGCTGGATGTCACTGCCAACTACTTCCGGAAGGCCTAAAATTGCTTTAGCAGCAATAACTGTGCCGGCCTAACTCCGGGTTAGGATTGCGCTCTAAATATCAGCCTTGAGGAAGAAGGCTATTTCATCCCAATGTGGTCACGGTGCAAATGCCCCCTTGATGCTGCTATTATCCCTAGAGGGAAGTTCCCATAGTTGTCAGTGGGAAATTTCCTCCTGGGGCAAATAGCAGCTTCAAGGCAGCCATTTGAGTCAGGACTGTGAACCAAGGCAAAAGGATTAAATAAGCAGCCCCTGCACAGAGCTGTTCAGACCCAGTTTAATTCCCTCTGCAACTGTTATTTATTAAGCTGAAATGCATGGACAAGCAGAGATCCCAATTACATGTTCGCTTTGGACTGATGTCTTTTATCTATCTTCTTGGGGACAGGCAAGTTCAATTGTTGGGCTTTTTGTAAATGAACATATATAGAATATGATGATGATGATGATGATGATGATGTATTGGGGGCAATCCAAATTGTACCAAATTGAACGCTCTCCTTCCAATCATATTACACTTCTTCCCATAGGAAAAAAATCTCCCTGCTTTTAGAAAAGCATTGTATCATGGGAATAAGTTCCCTGACACGCTAGTTTTATATGTGGAGGAGAGCTATTGTTTTAAAATGTGGGGAACAGTCAAACCTGGGATTCACCCACCTGTACAGTGAACCAGTATCAGTCAGCAACTCTGACATCATGTGATGCTTCTGTTGTTACTGCTTGGCTGTAAATTAAATAAGGAACTGCCTTGAGTTTTCCAACTTATTCTTGGCCAGCTCCTTTTGCAACACCAAAACAAAAAAAAAACCAAGGACATCAGAGTCAGGCAGCCCAATCCTACCTGACTCCAAGCACCGGAAATGTGACGAAGCCACTAAGTTTTAGTTATGGGTCAAGTCATGTGAAAGCGACACCATGATTCAAATTGCAGTTCATAGAACATGCCCTTCACAACTTGGCTTGCGGACATATTCAAGACATTTTGACTTGAGTTCCATGGCTGGGAATGGGGATCGGACAGTGGTTCTCAAACGTTTTAGCACTGGGACCCACTTTTTAGCATGACAATCTGTCCGGGACCCACTGGCAGTGATGTCATGAACCGGAATGACAGGAAGTGCGGTCATTGTGATGCCAGAGCCTGCTGCTTTCCTGAGAATGTAGCAATAAGTTGGGTTATTTCTCAGCCATTTTCCAATAGCAAAGTGAATCAGAAAGAAAAAAAGCCTATTTATGACCTTGACAACCACACAGCCCTTTCCAGCATTCCATCTTCTCATATTTTCAATATGGCTGCTCTAGATGCTTCATGACCCACCTGAAATTAGCTTGCGACCCACCAGTGGGTCCCAATCCACAGTTTGGGAACCACTGGGATAAAATATTTATGGCACCACTACCACCGATACTTTTCCCTTCCTGGCCTCGATCCTCCTCCCTACCCTAATCTCCCTGTTCCTCCCCCTCTCTGCCCCATTCTGCCCCCCTCTCAACTCCCTGTCACCTATGCTGACTTACTGATGCCAGGGCTCTTTCTCTGCTGGTGCATGGACCTGACTGTTCACCTCTTACAGTAGAGGCCAGACCACTCTATATTGCGAGTAGCACTTTTCAACAGCCGTAAAGAACCCAACACTGATGGAATGCTAGTAATATGGTTACAGTTCATAACACCAGAAACCATGAGAAAGCACAGCATTTAGGATTTCCTGTGTTAAAAGGCGGATATTGCACCACGAGGAAAGATTAAGTGGGTGGCAAGGCCAAAATACAGCATGTTAAATCTGTTTTTCAGCCGTTATGAAGCAAAATACTCTTCAATCCAGCTACAGATGTCGCGCGCAATCTGCCAAGACCCAAATGTGCAACATATCCCATTTGAAAGTGTGACAAACAACATGAGGGAGCCCACAAGGAACAGCTTAAGAGGAAGCCTGGGATTCTGTCAGGCACATTTATTTAATATAAATAAAGAATTATCCAAACCTCAAACTCATGACTCAGCATTTCTGCTGGCAATCAATTACCGCCACCATTTAGGAGTCAGCGAAAAATGGAGCTGAAGGATGTATTGGCAAGATGGTGCTGAAAGGGGAAAGATTTTTTCCCCTTCAAAGTAGCAATTGATTTTGTTTTCTTTCGTATGAAAAGGAATGGTTCGCATGTGAAAATATTTAGCTGGTGTTTTTCCTCTCCAGAAGGATCCAAAATGAGAACACAATAGAAGGTTCTTTGAGGACCACTGAAGGAAAGACATGCAATGATGATGTCACATTTCCACAAAGGAGGTTTAAGGAGACTCTTAGCACAACCCTGTTGTAGGAGTGGATGGAGGAAATGAGCAGGTTGTTCAAGGGAAAAAAGTTCTTTCCTGGAATTTTGCAGAGCCTATAGCAATTCTCAACATTCTTCTCATGGCATACTGACTTCTATGGTCTTCTCTATAGTCTTTGTCTTTAGTGATGTCACTTCTGGTTTCCAGGAAGCTTTTATGGGTTCTGCAGCTCTGTTTCTAGGGCAACTGCATATAGTAAAGTAGGGCTATTGTCTATAGTTGTCTGTAGGGCAACTGTCCAACTTGCGGGCAGAGGAAGAGGGACTGCATTGCTGTTACTGCCCAGAGTGGCTCTGAAGACAATTGGGAGAGGCTGATCACACGGTGCAGTGCAGCGCCTGCAATATTTACCATGCCCCCCATTACTATGCTACTGCTCATACATAGTTTTTCAGCATTTGTTCAAGGCTATGTCTGGCAGTGTTATTTTCACATGAATCTAGAGGAATGGATAATTGTCACTGGGTCGGATTAGTCAGGGCATACTCTCTGCCTGATTTCTGCCCCAGGGAGGCAACACATCTCTTGTGCAAATTTGTCTCATCAGCATGTAGCAGGGTCTCTGTAATGTAGCATGTGGCAGACTTCCTCTCAGCAGGAAGTACGCAATCACCACTATATACCTCCCCAAACATGTGGGCTCCTCCCCTGATGCAGGGCCTCCCCTGGGAGGACCTTGGGAACCCAGCATAACTATGCCTCAGGATCAACTGGCCTGCCTAGCTATAACTAGCAAAAAAGCTCCAGGAAGTTTTGCATGTTCTTTGGTTGTTTCTGGATTTTCCCTGACACAAGACTTGGAACAAAGAAAAAATTTTTTCCTTCAGGCAGAACAGGTGACGAATTCTGAGGGAAGCCAAAAGAGTCTCAATAAGACTAGAAGAGCCTAACTATGGGCGCAATCCTAACCTGGAGTTAGGCCGGCACAGTTAGGACAGCAAAGTTTGGCCAGCCCAAGGGCCACCGTAAAGCATGTTTGGACCACTTTCAGGAAGGATGGTGCACCTCTGTGTGCTGGCCTCTCTGATTCTGAGAGCGGTCCAAACATACTTTACGGTGGCCCTTGTGACAGGTTAGGATTGCGCTCTCAATGACCTAGATGATCTACAAGTTCAATTACCAAATTAAGGCTGAAACTCTGTACACATTTACCTGAGAGTCATGGCCCAATCTTATTGAAGGCCTGCACTGGTGGAACACATGTTCCTCTAGTGCAGGCTGTTGCAAAAGTGCTATAAAGCATCTTGCAGCATTGCCGGGAGCTAGCATCCGGGCAGGAAAGTTGGAGCCTTCCCATGCATGCCTGAAGAGCAATGGAGGCCAGCTGGAGCAGGTAAGCCCTGCCTAGGAGGAGGAACAAGATGGGGTGAGGACGGGCAGGGAGTTGAACAGGATGGGGGGAGGGCAGAAAGGGGAGGAGGTTGGTGGGCAGATCTGGCCTGGGATGGGGCGGGATTGACAATGCCGGGACACACCAAATCCTAACCCCATTCTTTGGCCTTATCTGTTTACATGGAACCACACAAAATTTACATCAGTGATATCATAGGTACGGGTCTGAGTTGATCTGTTGTAGCTGATGGGGCTTACCCCAGGGCAAGGGGATAATTGTCCCCTTACCTCAAGGAGACATCCAGCAGTTACACGAAGACTTAGGGCGCAATCCTACCCAGCATCAGAATGGCAAGGCCGGCCGGCCAGTGCCATATCCAATGCTGGGCGGGGGGGAGGCTGGAGCCTCCCGCGGCAAGGGAGTGTGCGCTCCCTTACTGTAGGGGAGGCTCCAGCCTCCCCTATACACTCCTCGGATCTGCGCCTGCTAAAGAGTGGGCGCAGATCCCAGGAGACTGTGCGGCCCAAATCGGGGCCTTGCGGACGGACTTAGAATGTGGCCGTATGCCCACGACCCAAGCCCGCCCACGTCCCGCCCACATCCTGGCCCTGCTCTCCCACCAATCACCGCCCCGCCCCATCATGGCGCCTCCCTTGCACTGGCCGGCTTCAGCCAACACTAAGGAGGCACTGTGCTGGCGTAACAGAACCGGTGCTGCCAGCAGCGCCAGTCCTGTTTCCTTAGCGCAGATGCGGGGGTGCCGATTGGTGCCCCTGCATCAGCGCTAAGCACGCAGCATTGGCACAACGGGGTTGTGCAAACTGTAGGGTTGCGCTGTGAGTTACACATCGCACAGGGGATTTCAGTTGGATTGGGCTGCCTGTCCAACTGAACACAGTGGAACTTACTTCTGAGTAAACATGCATAGGATTTAATTGTTAAGAACATTCTGGATCATCTTTTATATCTTACCTATAGCATTGTGTGAAAGCGTGTTGCTCATAATTAGATGCATTTATATTGTTATTGCATTTATATTATGATTATATGGTTATAATCATGGAGATGGGAGTGGATTTTTCACACGCTATATGTATCCCTTGATCATACGACAAACAAGGAGACCAAGCTGGTCTAATTTGGGAGACTGGGGTCATTTTTCAATGCAGACATTGTTTTGCCACTGACGAAGACAAAATTATTGCAAGCTATATGTCTGATTCTGTTAAAATTAACTGCTCTAGTGGGAAAAAATGGAAACAGGATGAGCAACGTTTTTGCATGCCAGGTGGAGAAACTGGATGAATATTTTGATGCTTGACAATACTGCAATAGTTTTGGGACACATCACCATTAGCTGTAAGAATGCATAATTATCAACAACAAAAAATGTTCACAAAGTGTTTTACAGAGACTATCAAATACATAAATGAATCCCTGTCCCAAAAGGTCTAAAAGATGCAGAAGAAAACAAGCAAAAAAGTCACTGTGCTGGGCTGAAGATGGAAGGTTATTCTCCCCCTGCTAAATGTAAGAGGAGTCCTACCTGAAAAGTGCCTCTTTGCCCAATTATCAGGGGCATGGGGATACATTCCTGCTGCTTCCATGGATACCCAAAACCATGGCTAGTAGCAAACCCTACACAAATTCCCCCTGTCGCATGCATGACTCATCTTAGAAATGCTTTGCAAAAGGAAGCTTTTGGGAAAAGGAAGCAGACAGCAAGAACCGAGACTAGCTAGCTAGAGAAACACCAGAGGAGGAGACAGTGAGATTGCCAACAGGAAGCAGAATCTAGCATTCTGACTGCTTCCTCTGCAGCCCACTTCCTGTTAGCATTCTTGTTGTTGTCCTTGCTATGGGAACAGGTTGTACACAAGGCACCCTTCTCAGAAGCCCACAGAGCTTTAATAGTCAAAACTAGCATCTTAAGGGTGCAATCCTAACTACCTTTCCAACATAGCTGTGCCAATGGGGCATATGCTACATCCTGCAGTGGAATAGTCATCACGGAGGCCTCCTTAAGGTAAGGGAATGTTTGTTCCAGTGGTGGGATTCAGGGGGTTTGCACAGGTTCTGTAGAACCAGTTGTTAAATGGCCAGGTCCCGCCCACTTGCTTACCTCAGCTGGCTTCGGGTTTTTTTTTGGCTCCGGCTATGACATCATAGAACTGGTTGTTAATTTATTTGAATCCCACCACTGGTTTCTTCCCTTTCTTCAGAGCTGCATTGCCCTTACCTTGGTGCTGGAAACGGTTGCATCCGTGGCCTTCTAGCTGCCCCAGGGCCGGGGACATGGATAGCCCTCCACGGACAATTTCCCCCCACCTGAATGTTACAGAGCATCACACAGTGCTCCACTGCTATCCGAAAACGTTGGAACACCATCGGACAGCATTTACATAGTTTTCCCGTTCCCCAGAGGGCGGAATGATGGCTGCAGAAGTGGTGCCACTGCTCTAAAAGGGCCTGGAGTAGAGGCAGGTGGGCATTTGCTCCTCCCCCAGAAAACAGCAGGACCATAAAGTTGGTTAGATTGCACCAAGGAGGTTTAATAATAAGGAGGCGCCCTGCCTTAAGCGCTAATGCTCCTGAGGTGAAGCCAGTGGGCGGGCTTAGCCGCCATGTTAGGCTACTCAAAACAATCCTCATTCCAAGCATTTCAGATTGCTTTGCTCGTACTGTTTAGGATTTAATAGTTTATTCCTTAAATAAAAACTTGCGAAAATAAAAACATGTGATCATGTAGACATATTACTGGTAACCTTATTATGATTTATATGCAATTACAAGGTTAAATTCCGCATAATAATATTACTGAACATACCTGACGAAATGCTACTTGCTGTCTATTTAAACTCAGATTGCACTATTTTGACAGACTTTATTGAAATCTACACAAGCAAAAATAAAACGGTCATGCCCCATAAAAAAAAATTCTGTAAATGTTCAGAATTTCATAAATATTACAGTAGAAAATGAAAGGCGGAAAAATAAAGTGTGAACGGGAAGGAAAGAAAAAAAAGGGGGAGGATGGGCAAAAATTAGATAAATATATAGGAAAATTACATTAAAATCTCTTCATAACATAAGTAGTTGTCAATATGAGAGTAATTCTTTTTTACTTCTAGACTATTAAGAGTTTTTTTTTAACTTCTACACTCCCCCGCCCTAAAACAAATTCTGTTAATGTTCAGAATTTCAAAAATATTACAGTAGAAAATGGAAGGTGGGGAAAAAAGTGTAAACGGGAAGGGGGGAAAAGGAGGGGGGGAAATATTTTTTTTTTACCTTCTAGACCATTAACAGTGGGTGTCAGAAAATGGTGAATAAGATTGCTAGGAACAAGAAGAAATTACACAGCTTCAAAAATAATGCACTATTTCAGTGAATTGTAGTTTTATTGAACCGATATAATGTGAATACATGAATCTTTCCGTGGAAATTAAATCCCATTTTTCGTACAGCGATTCGCACACCCGTATGCAGAACATGCAGGCATGATTAAAGAGGTTGATATTAACTTTTACACACGTGCAGGGAAATTTTCATTCATGAATTTGCGGCAATCCTCCTTGGTGGCAATGATCTGACTAGGTGAACAAATATGGCTGCAGGTGCCCCGATGTGGCTTCAAGAAAATGACGTCATGCCACCTCCTTGTTATTAAACCTTCTTGGGTTGCACTATAAATTGTGCCCCAAAGCAAGTTAGGAATCCATGACATTGTTTTAAGACCTGAAAATGTGTGGAAGAGTTTGCATTTGAGACTTGTCACTTGCATTGAGTAACTAGACGGGGAACCACTGGACCGCATGAAAACCAAACTCCAGATATACGTATTTTAAGCACGCCAAGTTCTCTGATAGACAGCTGCCTCCCTCTGCCTCTATAGTAGCACCTTCAAGGCTGTGTCTTGCCTGAAACTCTACATTCCATTGTGGTTTTGTGCATGAGCCGTCATGAAGCGCACTTTCTTGGCATTCATTGTCAAGTGAGTTGATCAGCAAATATTATTTTTGTATTATGTTAGTCAACTGAGAATGGCATCGCAATCATGCTTTTGTACAGGGGCTGCAATGCGGTGGAATATGATCTGATGACCTATAAAAGAGGCACAAAACTGATCATCCTGCCGAGCACTGCGATTGTTCAGAAGAATGAAAACGGGAAGCATTCTATGCGTCAGAAAGCTATCTCTGATGGGGTGGGTAGACGGCAAACTGGATGTGATGTGGCAGTTCTATAACTAGAGTTCTTGATGGGATTTTCCTTGTCAAAAAATTCACTCCAGGATAATTTGGACTAAGGCCATGATACAGGTGAGGAGAGAAGGAGGGCTCACATTTTGCTCCCTTGCTGGTTCTCAATTTAAATCCAGGGCTGGTCTTAAGCCAATGTGACCAATGTCATCACATTGGGCCCCGCACTTCCCCCCCCCCCCGCACCAGCACAGTGAGCATATTGCCCGCAGCAGCTGAAAGTCATTGGGGCGAGCAAAGCAGCTTTACCTTGGGCCTGCTCACCTGCCCCTGCCTCCTGTCTCAAAATGGGCCTCCTAGAAGCAGTTGGCTGTGATGTCATCATGTCACCACCAACTCTTTCCAGGTGCCACATGTGGCTCCACAAATGCTTTTCTTGGTGAGTGGGGCCCCGCGAGAAGTGTGGGGTCTCCCTCCCATGGGAATGCCCCACTGCTCCTAGAGCCGGGCCTGTTTAATTCATTGCCCCAAACCAGCAAATAGCTGCAGAAATGAAAACAGGGGTCACAAAAAATAGATCCATATTTTGACATGGAGTGGATTTCCTGGGTGACAGGACAATCAGATAGCTAGAAATTATGGTGTGAGGGGACCTAAGGACATGGGGGGGGCATCATAATGTAATGTAAAACAGCAAAAACAATTTTTCTGATAAATACCTGTTAGATTTCAAGTGCCAGATACCCAAGGACTCATCTAGTCCCTAGATTCCGGGGGAGGGGGTGACCTTGGGCTGATATTCCATTCAAACCACAAGTCTGTCCAGTGTTGCATTATCTGATTTTTGCAGCTCAGTTTTTGAACTGTTTTGCATTACAGTTTTTGCACTTCAGAAACATAAAACTGGAGGGTAGGGTAACCTTTCATGCAGGGGTGCTTCACAAAGTGGAGTAGCCCTCCTCAAATGCTGGTGAGGCCCTGGACTCAAGCTATACTGTACCAAGGGTGGGGCAGAGGGTGGTCTTACCTGGGTGCCAAATATATCTGGGGTGCTAAATGCCACTGGGTGATTAGCAGACCTGGGATCTCACACTAGGTCTTCCCATTGCTTTCAGAGGCCACTCAAAGCTACAGGCTAAGTCTACCAGCTTCTTGAACCAAAGGATAGACCTTCCCTCCACCAGAGGATCTTGAAACCAGGCTTCAAATAGCCCGTCCCAGGTGACCAACACCCCAAATATGCCACTGGTCTCATGTGAATCAGTCTTGAGCAAGTCCTTGCCTTGATTCAGCCTTCTCTCAGTTCCCCCTTCTCCCTTCCTTGTGGAAGCAGGAGGAGATAGAAGGAAGCTGTGGCAGGAGTTCCCACAAGTGTGCAAGGCAGCAAGTCCCATTGAGGATCCTGGATTGAAGTCCCAGAATCTCTAGACATGAACAAGATGCATTTGTGGGACAACGTGCATTTATGTCAGCCCCTGCTTGTGCCTCATCTTCCACTACCTCCCCGTTCCCCTTCCACAAAAATCTTACCCTTGGGAGTCTAGGTGGAGATGGGCACTCCCAAAGAGTCAAGTTGTAAGTCCCCACTGAGATGCTCTGGGAGTCTTTCTTCTCCCCATTCCCCCAAATAAGTTTTTTTTTGCCTCAAGGGAGTGGGGTGGTGATGGTTGTTAATGGTTGGGACAGAGAGTACTATAACAAACAGTAATGGTAATTACAAATGTGCCTCTCATCATTATGGCGAAATATGTCTTTTACTCTTGTTAAATATTTTAGGCTTTAGGTGGGGGGAAGATTCCAACCATTTTCCAGGCCTGCAAATCTGACTCTGAAGTGTGTGCATGCATGGAGCGCTTATTAATCACTCAGCGCGTCGCATTTATCATAATGAATGTGAACATTGGTCGAGTCGAGTCATCCCCTGCTTTGTATGCTGTGGTTTCAAAATAGAAGGGGTTGTCCTGGCTTGAAAGCAAAGCAGAGCTGATGCCCATTGAACGCGACATCACGCTTCTACCGTCAAGAGGTCCAAAAATCCAAATCAGATTTTCATATCTGTGCCTCACATCTCCTCACTTCCTAGTTTGATCACAGGCAGGAGGAGAGTGCCAAGATTCTGCAAGACAGATTGCACATGTGGTAACCCTGGCCCAAAAGAAACTAGGCATTACCGAAAGTCATGTGAGGTTTCCAGCCCAATTGCCAGACCAACGAGGTTGGGATAAGTGTGTGTAATTACAGGCCCTCTTCCAGCCTTTGTGCTCGTAACCCGTTTCCATGTCCAGTATGTTACACTATCAAGGAAATGGAATTAATGGCCTCCATTAGTGCTAATGCTTCTTTCTCTGCTTTGCTCAGAGCGCTGTCGTCTGTGGTGGCTTTAGGAGCAAACATCATCTGCAACAAAATCCCAGGCTTGGCCCCTCGGCAACGAGCAATCTGCCAGAGCCGGCCCGATGCCATCATCGTGATCGGAGAAGGGGCCCAGATGGGAATCAATGAATGCCAGTACCAGTTCCGGTACGGCAGGTGGAACTGCTCAGCACTGGGAGAGAAAACCGTCTTTGGTCAAGAGCTTCGAGTAGGTAAGGGATTGTTTAAAGTCATGTGGAAAACAAATGCGCTGCAACAGCTAGACTAGAAGCTTTCTTCCCACTGAGGCATAGCCTTGGCAAATCCACAGCCTAGCACTGGATGGCCTGTACGTATGCACAGGGTGGGACAAAAAAAAAAGGTAACCAAAATGCTCATGTCATTTAAAGCTATACTATCCAATATACTATATACAATATATCCATATACTATACTATGGGATGTGGTGGCGCAGCGAGTTAATCTGCTGTTGCTGGGCTTTCAACCGCAAGGTTGGGAGTTCGAGACTGCGTGACGGAGTGAGCTCCCGTTGCTTGTCCCAGCTCCTGCCAACCTAGCAGTTCGAAAGCACCTAAAAAATGCGAGTGGATAAATAGGGACCACTTCGGTGGGAAGGTAACGGCGTTCCATGCGCTACGGCGTAGAGTCATGCTGGCCACATGATCGGACAAAAACGCCGGCTCTACAGGCTTTGAAACGGAGATGAGCACTGCCCCCTACAGTCGGTCACGACTAGATCATTTGGTCGTGGGGAAACCTTTACCTTTTATCCAAGTATAGCTTTATTGTATGATTTGCATATTCTACATGTGCTTCATTGCAAAGCACATGTTCCAGGTGATCGATTATGCCGGTAGCCATATTAGAGCACTGTTCTGGTGTTACACCATTGATCACTTTGTGCGAAGCTTTTCTAGAGTTGGTGTGAAACATATGTCTTTTAACATTCCCCATAGAAATGCATCCCCTATCATGAGATCTGGACTTTGAGGTGGATAAGGAAAATCATACCCTTGAGAACTTTCTCCAACACTTGACTGACATTGTCATTTGTTCTGGTGCTTCATGGTCATCCAGTGTGTGCAGCATTATGATTCGGTTACCTTTCTTTTTTTTGGTCCTACCCTGTACTCATCACTCAGAAAAAAAAACCCTGCTGTACTTTTTTTTTGCTCTGTTCTAAGATATTTTTTGAATTCCAGTGCAATATGTAATTCCCCCTGAGATTAGATTGCTTCTCAGGCCCTCCAAGATGATGAGGATGAGGATGATGAGGGTGATGAGGATGATTGAGGCAAACCACAACACCATATGTATCATCATCATCATCCTACTTCATCACAGCCTATTCTGGGTTGGTAATAGCCTGCAATTCGGGATCTAGCCAAGATTCTGGGAATCACAGAGATCCCTTCATAGGATTCTTGCTATTCCAAGCAGTGTTGATTTCTGGAGCTGTGCTGGTGTGATTTGCCCAAGGCCAAGAAGGTCAAGGTGCCTCTTCAGACTTCTGGGCACTGATCCAAGGGCTCCACTGACAAAACATTGACCTTTTCCCAGAGACACCTAAGTTGTATTCACAGGTCTTAGTATCGTGTAATTTTCTCATCAATTCTCCCTTCCCTTCCGTCCCCCTCCTCCTCCTCCTAAATAATAATAATAATAATAATAATAATAATAATAATAATAATAATAAT
>JAJKFI010000003.1:2032883-2062630 GCA_029204185.1 Lerista edwardsae | reverse complement strand
ATAATAATAATAATAATAATAATAATAATAATAATAATAATAATAATGTACAATACTGTTTTTATAAATAGTAAACAAAAATATTTTATATGTTAACTGTTCTGTTTTAAAAACAAAGAATACATTAACAAAAATATGTTCAAAAAGTAGTTTACAGAAAAAATCAAATAACTAAGAGCCCAATCCTACCCCACTTTCCAGTGCTGATACAGCCACAGTGCAGCTCAGAGATAAGGGAACAAACATTTCCTTACCCTCGCAGGATGCAGCACATGCCCTGTTGGCTGCATCAGTGCTGGAAACTTGGATAAGATTGGGCCAAAAATGACTCCCTGTCTCAAAAGGTCTCACAATCTAGAAAGATGCAAATGAATGCCAGCAAAGAGCCACTAGAAATGGCACTGAGATGGGGTGAAGAGGGGCAGTTATTCAGTTTTTCAGAGTTTCACTTCTGTGCTCCAAACTCCTGTGGCACCTTTTGGGGCACCCCAATGTGTCATGGCACACCAGTTGAAAATCGCAGCAGGAAATGATAGTGTAGCTTCATAATCAGGTGCCTCAAACAGGTTGTTTGGCCAATGGACAGTGAAACAGAATAACCATTGCTCAGTAGAATAGCACATATGCTCCCTGCAGGGAGTTCTAAATTCCTGTTACCGTGGGTGGTACGCTTGTACCGCCCAGGCAACTGTCCTGCATGACAAAAGTGCCTCCAATGCCAGCAGTAAGCCCTTAGCACTGGCACTGGGGCGGCACTCTGCATGCCCTGGAGGAAGCACCGGTCGCTGGTGGGGGAGTGGGGGAGCGGGGGTAGGACCAGCAGCGACTCTTGCCGCTGGTTCCTAACCTCTGAGTAAGGTTGTGCGGCTACAAAGCCAACGCAGGAGCAAGTAGAGCCATTGCCCACCCAATGGCCTTACCACGGGGAAAGGGGATGAACATCTGCGCTCCCAGGTGGTCGGGCAGGTCAGGACGGGGCTGCCCAACTCTGCATACAGGCAATCCAAATTCTGTGTCATGAAGATCTGAATTCTTTGAACTATTCGGTTTGCAAAAGCTAAACAAATGTGCCTAATTCCTTTTTTTTTATTTTGCATAAACATGATATAGTTTATCTTTTGCAGAAGTTATTCTAGTTTTACTAGTAATGGGCAGGGCAGTATGCTTTAAGGGGCATATGATCCCCACCCCAAGCTCAGAATACCTTATTTACCTTCTGTTCTGCTAAAATGTCACATTTTGAATGGCAGGTCTATCCTTCTCTGGTAACAATGGGTTTGTATCCTAAGTCAGTAACACCACTGAAATCAAGAGACAGGTGTACCCTGGTATACTGATTCCGTATCCATGGTTTCAGTTACCCATGGATACTGGGACACCTATTAAAAGATAGGGGAACAAATCTCATTTTTTTTACCATGTTGCAGCAAAACCACTATTGTTTCTCTTCTTTAAAAAGGCATCCCTAATATCTACCATTTCAGGTAACCGCCGGGGGGTGGTTGGGTCCAGAACCAAAACCCAGTGGATAAAGGGACTACTCAGTTCTACTTAGTTTAGTTGAGGCTACTTTTGAATAAGCGTAAATGGGTTCACCATACTATGAGTTGTCCTGTTTCCCAGAGACGTAGCTGGCTCAAAGCGTGCTGGGGCCGGGGTGACAGTCCCGTGTCCTGAGTGCCACTGCCCCTCCCCCTGTGCTGCCCCACCACACACAACCCCAGTGTTTGGAATTGCTCCATTCAGGAGCGTACTAGAGGTCAGGGAGGACAAAAAGCACACCATTCCCCCGCCCCCACAGTGTTGCGCCCTGCCACAATGAGCGTCCACTGAGCTTCCCTCCTCTCGTGGCACCACAAATACGCCTCAGCTGTTCCCACAAGCAGTTACCAAGGTCTGAGCTCAGAGAAAGTCTGAGTGTGATGATGTCACATTGCACACTTGAGATTATTTAATGTCTGGTCTTTTCTCTCACGCTGTCATTCTTTTAAATTGACACTATTAGTTTCTAATGAATAATGTTATGTCGGGTGGATGGTATGGTTGTTATTAAAAACATCTGCATATTTATTATGAGAAACGTTCTCTCGATGGGTTTGTATTTAATTCAGTATGAATATTGTGGAGGGGGTGGGTATAAAGCAAAGAAGACAGGAAACTGGAAACAATTTGGAAGAGTATAAAAAGCAGAGATTAGATAATGTTTAGATGTAGTGTGGCAGGCTGCCAAACTATACATCATTAGAAAGGAGCAATTGTATTTAGAAGAGGATTATGAGCTGATGGTATCCATCATCACTTGAGGGCTGAAATGTCAAGTGAATGTGTGAATGGACCATCGCTGATATAATACAGTACCTGTATGTTTTCCCCTCAGACCAAATAATTGCATTAAGGCAGGAGTTCCCAAAGTGGGTGTTGCGATGTCTTAGGCCATTGCAGCGCACTCACAGGGGCTCCGTGGGATGTCCCCAATTGCCTCTTCTACCTGTTCTACCAGCAGAGGCAGATCTACAGGGAGGGCAAAGCTCTAAGTGTTGCAAGAAGCCTTACCCTGTCATGTAAATCCCTCCTCTCCCTTGTTGCTGTAGCCAGTAAGCAATGCCAAGATGTTGCTTTTCCCTGTGAGGATTGGCTAAAATGGTGCAGGAGAGGAGTGTTTTCCACTGCAAGGTAAGGCTTCTTGCAAAACTTAGAGCTTTGCCCTCCCTTAGATCTGCCTCTGTCTACCAGGTGCTGCCATCTGAATCTTGCAAAATCTCATGAGCTCTAAGATGGCAGAGATTTTGTGAGGTCCAAGGTGTCGACACCCAAACCCCACAAGATTTGAGTGCTGCCATCTTGGATGTCATCAAACCTCATGAGAGTTGGATGCTGCCATCTTGGATCTTGCAAAATCCAAGTTGGCAGCACCTGGATCAGCCAGGAAGAAGAGGCCATGGGGCCGTCATGACATAGTTAAGTTTGGGAGCTACTGCTTTAAGGGAATGGGACATCATTTTCAAAAGAAAAACAGTGACATGGAAGAAGGGGTGAGGTTTTTTTCCCACTGCCAGCATTAATCAGAGGGCTCAGCAACAGCTTTTTTTCCATGATAGTGCAGTCCTCTACACAGGAATAAGTCCCACTCAGAGAGTTTACTTACTCCCAGGAAAGTGTGCCTATGATTTCAGCCTGAAAGTCTGAGTAAACAACATCAACTAGATCAGCAATTTTCAATGTTTATCTTCTCAAAACACACTGACCTCTGTGATCTTCTCTATGGTCATTGCCTCTTGTGATGTCATTTCCAGCTTCCAGGAGAGTCTTCTGGTTTCTGCAGCTCTGTTTTTAGGACAACTGTCTGTGGCAGAGCCAGCGAAGGAAGAGGGACAGAACAATTCATCACTACAGACAGTTGCCCTAGAAACAGAACCACAAAATCTGGAGGAGATTTTCAGCTATTTTTAACCATTGTGCGCCCAACTCCCAATGGCACACCTGTGGACTTTTTGCACACACCAATGTGCCACAGCACACCAGTTGAAAATCACTGTGCTCTGACAATCACCTGTGTTCTTAGAACAATCTATCAACAGTATTTATGTACCACTTTTCAACACAAAGTTCACAAAGCGGTTTAAAAGCAAATAATGATAATGAAAGTAAAACTCTCCCCCTGCTAAATATAAGAGGAACACCACTTGAAAAAGTGCCTCTTGCCCAAGAGTGTAATGACCATTCTTAAACGTGCTGGTGTGGAAATATTGTACAGGTAGAACAAAAGTGCTCCTTTCAACTTCTGAACGAGACTATGCCTAAAGATACCAATTATCCAAATATGTGCGTGAGGAAGGAAGGAAAGGCATTGAATTATTTCAGCCCCATTGTGTCAAGTAGGTACTGGTAGCCAGCAAGTTGGGGCAACAACAAGATACATAACCTGAAAACAGTAAGTCCTACTCCTTGTGAATTGTCCTGGAAGCAGTAAATCAGCAGGAAGTCATACCGGCTGTAGATTCTCATTTTAGTATCAGACTGGTTGGAGGCAGAGGAAAAAAAACTATACTATCCACATAATTTGATAGAGCGAGAGAGAGAGAGACATTTAAAAGGTGCCTCTTAGCAGGGCTAACAGCCTGCAATGGCCCTACTACTATATGGCAAAAGGTAAAGGTTTCCCCACGACCGAATCGGTCTAGTCGTGACCGACTGTAGGGGGCGGTGCTCATCTCTGTTTCTAAGCCAAAGAACCGGTGTTTGTCCAAGGTCAAGCTTCTGTGGTCATGTGGCCTGCATGACTATACGCCAAGGTGCACGGAACACCATTTCCTTCCCACCAAAGTGGTACCTATTTATCTTTTGGCATTTTTACGTGCTTTCGAACTGCTAGGTTGGCAGGAACTACTATATGAGCCTTCCCCAAATGCCCACGGCACATCTGCAGACCATTCATGACACACCAATGTGCCGTGGCACAGTGGTTGAAAATCACCAGTTTACAGCAAGAATTTCTTCTTCCACAACCGGCACACAACTTAAATCAATATCAGTGGAAAGTTAAAATGATACTGTGACACTGCTACAGTAAAGCAAGTGGAGGCTCTTGGAGGCTCTCTCCAAATGGAGGCTCTCTTACATTTAGCAGGAAAAGAGCAGCTACAGTCAGTCCTCTTTATTTGCGACCTTGCTATCTGTGACCTCGCTTATCTGCGAGGGGCAGAATTGTGACTTTTCTTATTATTTGTGCCACTGTCCTCATGATTCACTATGCAGAGACCTTCCAAAGCCTGCAGAGACATTCAGAATGGCCTCCAACCAGCGCTGGCCCCTTTAAAATGGCTAGCAGGAGCATCCACCAGCCATGTTTAAGGGGTCCATGCTGGTCGCAGGTGCCATTCTGAAGATCTCTGCAGCCTCTGGAAGGTCTCTGCAGCGTTCAGAGATCTTTTGGCACTTCCTGCTGCACTCTGCTGGCTTCCTGAGGGTCTCTGCTTGATTCTTCTGATGGCGGATAAGATACCCCTTGTACCTAACCCCATTGATCCCATAGGATCAATGATTTGTTGTTCGCGAATTCGCTGCCTGTGAGGATTTCCAGGAACCTAACCCTAGCGGATAATGAGAATTGACAGTATCCCTCTTAACCCCAACTGAGTGTATTTCCAGTTTCTATTTCCTGGTGTCTTTGGGACAGGGAACCATCTTTTAAAATTCATCTTGCTTTGGGAACTGCTTTGTGCAGCTTCAAGTAATAGCTTTGTATATGAATCAGGACACAACATTTATAGAGCAGCAGGATCATTCCTGCTCCATGTGTTCTGTTCAAGCATACCATTTTTCTCTCCAAGCTCAAGCTCTGAAATAGACATGCTAAATACCTGCTAAATACCAAAGAAGCATCACTAGAAAAGGTGCTTTTTTGCCTAGTTAGCAGGGAAACATGAAGCAACGCCTCTTTTTTAAAATCAGATCAGATGTACTTTTCTTTACTAAATGGGAGCCTTTTATTATTTTTAAATGATTATTAAACTTTTTATTTTGTTCCTATTTTGGCATTTTACTGCTTTTTTCCTGATGTTGTATGCTGCCATTCATTCAGAGAGAAAGGTAAGAAATAAATAAATAAATAAATTTATTGTATTTATTAGCGAACCCTGTTAACTGGGCAAGAGGCACTTTTTCAAGTGGTGTTCCTCTTATATTTAGCAGTGGGAGAGAAATTGTCCCTCTTCACCCCTGTGCAGTGTCTTTTCTAGTGGCTGTTGCTGGTGATGTTCTGCTTTTTTAAAGATTTTGAGCCCTTTTGGGACAGGGAGCCATTTAACTTTATTTATTTATTTATTTATTTATTTATTTATTTATTTATTATTAGCCTGTAAACCGCTTTGTGAACTTTGTGTTGAAAAGCAGTATATAAAAACTGTTGATTGATTGATTGATTGATTGATTGATTGATTGATTGATTGATTTCCGTGGGTCTTGTAATCATAGATTCATTTTCTGCAGTTCTTCGCGCGCGCACCCTCGTGCGCCCATTACCCTTGTTTGACTTATTTACCCTTCGGTACCAGGCAAGCCTGTGTCTTCCTAAACAAAGGAAATGAGTGCAAGGGTTGGGACACAGGAGGCCTAATTTCTTTACTGTACTTCTCTGTATAGGGTCCCCTTTTATCTGTGGTTTCCATAACTGTTGGCATCCTCTTAAGTAAAAAAAAGTTAAGCATGTTGGCATCTAGAAATGATAAACATTACAGGTAGTTTGGTCCTTAGTTTTGTAAAACCCACTGACAATTGTGTTCAATCAGCCTAGAAGGGAGACAATCAAATGAATGAAAGAATTCCCGGACTCACAAACACAGTCAGGTTTTTGTTGCAATTTATAAGAATGAAAACAGAACCCATCCCTTCAGTCTAGTCGCACACATGCCGGATAGACGGCAGATTTCCTCAAATACCTTGTTCAGCCCTTTTTGCAGCTAATTAGGACAAACCCTCTGAACTCTGCTAGACAAAGAATGTTTGCCTTCAGCACTTTACTGTGTTCTGACTTGAATTGAAGCTGCAAAAGGAACTCAATCAAAACAAGCAAAATACTGATTTCTGATGTCAAGGCCAGTTTAGAATAGTAATGCTCATGTCTGGTTGCCTTCTTGTTGATTGATTCATTGTTATTTCTAACATTTATATAGCACCCTAAGTGTACATGGTTGTTTCCAGAGTAACAAAAATACGTGACAAGTCCCTACGACAAGGAGCTTATGTCCTGCTAACTGAGAAAAGGGCCATCTTTTCAGTGGATGTTCTCTTCTGTTTAGCAGTGGGAACGTAGTTTATCCCAGATTTTTCCAGTGGCTCTTTGCTGATAAATAGAGGTGGGGAAAAAACAGTTTCATCTTTCTCAGATTTCAGTGTTTTCCAAAAGTTAGAAGTGCAGAAAGCGGTGTTACATGTCATTTATATGTAATGTAAATTCAACATTTAGATTATAATTATGTTTACATTATAACTGATTTTTTTTTTCAAAAACATATTGCTCTGTTTGGAGGTTCCCTGAAAATGTTGCAAGAATGTAACGTTTTAATGTTGCACACATGCATCTATGGTAGTAAATGGGGTCTCTGCAACCCCCTGAAAATCAGCTCGCGACCCTTCCAGGGGGTCACAACCGCCAGGTTGGGAACCACTGTACTATCAAAGCTGGTTTTATTTTCACTGAAATTCCACAGCTATTTTGGCCCAATAGGAGCATCTTGAAATTTTACTTGAGATTGTCATTATTGGCAACTATAGAAGTATTTGCAATAGAGAGAGACTTAGGAAGCAGTCCTTTTTGACTTGTGTAGCCAATAGGAAAGTAAGGAGAGAAGAACAAGCGTCTATGGAACAGGTCTGGATTGGCTTTGGATGCAATTAGCAGTTAAAATAATTAACCATAGGAGACTAGAGACATTTATTTATAGGATTTTTATACTGCTTGTTTAAAACGCAAAGCAGTGTACACAAAGCTTAAAAAACATAATATATAAAAGTTAAAAACAATTAAAAATATTAAAAACAATATAACAGTAAAAGCAACAACAGTAAAAGTGCAGAACAGCATAAAATAGTAAAATAGTATAAACAGCATAAAAGTTAAAAGAGTGGTCCTTAAGGAATACCTTCCTCCCCCAAAGCCAGGCAAAACGTATGAGTCTTTAAACCCCACTGGAAACGATACAACAAGGAAGCTGTCCTTAGGTCTTTTGGCAGCTGGTTCCAGAATCATGGCGCCACAACCAAGAAGGCCCTAGCCACCAATCCCCTGGCTTCAGATGGCAGCGGAATACTGAGAAGGGCCTTCTCTGATTACCTCAGGGGACGTGCAGGAATGTATGGGGAAAGACGGCCCTGGGCATAACTTCAGCTAGCTTAGAGAAGCTATTTACTGCTTCAATTACCTTGAACACTCACCAAGAATGTCTTACAAGGTCACTGATGATAAACGCATCATTATCCGGCTTCCAGTAGGGCAAGCCAGCAAAGCGTTTGACTTTCCAAGCCGTCCTCTGAGGGTGACTGATCAGGAATTTGGGAACCTGTTTTTGTCACCTGCCGGGACTGCAGAAGCAGGAGGGCTGTTAAGCAAGGCCCAGTACATGGTTGTGTAGGCTGCATTCAGCTTGATGGGCCAGAAGTGGTGAAGGCTCTCAGTTGAGTAAATGGAAAACTGTCATTGTTTACAGTTGATAATTTACTATTGATAATATGAGAGTCACTTGCAAGCAATGATAGTGCAGTGGTTTGGGAGTTGGGCTTAGACCTGGAAGATTCACGTTCAAATCCCCACTCAGCCATGAAGCTTCTTGGTGGGACCTTGGGGCAGTCTCTCACTGTGTGTGTGTGTGTCTGTCTGTCTGTCTCACTTAACTTACAAGGTTTTTGTGAGGACAAAAGGAGATGAGGAACCATATGCACCACCCAGAGCTCCTTGGAGGGAGGGCAGTATAATAAATATACGTATATTCCATACATATGATAGGGGTTTTGCAAAACAATAGCATTAATAGATAACCATGTTCAGTGCTGTATATCAATTTAGATTTAATTTAAAAAATAGTATAGCATGAAAACAAACTAGCATCTTAGCAATCACAATTCACGTGTTTTTTTTTTTGCCCCTGTTCACTATGAAAAACTGTCTTACTACCTGTTCCTGATATATCACAGGCTCTTAGTTAAGTCTATTATTTATATATTTTATTTTTCTAATTTTTATGGTATGCTATTAATTTTTTTTCCGTTTTTGTTTTAAATAAACACTTATTACCAATTAAGGCCGTTTTGAATAACTGAAGAAACATGTCTTCCTTTAAACAAAGGAAGGATCCTTATTCTAGAACAAAGAAGAGAATATAAAATAAGTAAATACGTACAATAAATATGCCCCCAAATAGCATTCTAATCTGTCCTAATGGAAAAGTAAAAGGGCTCAACAGCCTCACATTGTTAATACTCTCCTTGCAGGCACCTGCTCCTGTTGTAATAGAGCAGCAATTTTCAATCAGCGTGGCACAGCATATTGGTGTGCCACAAAACGTCCACAGGTGTGCCATGGTTGTTTAGAGCACAGCGGCTGAAAACTGCTGAAAAACTCTTTTGGGGTTTTTGAGGTTCTGTTTGTAGTGGGGATGTGGTGGCGTAGCAGGTTAAACTGCTGAGCTGTGAGCTTGCTGAATGGAAGGTTGGCAGTTTGAGGCTGCGCAGCAGAGTGAGCTCCCGTTGCTTATCCCAGCTCCTGCCAACCTAGCAGTTCGAAAGCACTGCCAGTTGATAAAAATGCCAGTTGATAAATAGGTACCACTTTGGCGTTCCAGGCACCTCGGCATATAGTCATGCTGGCCACATGACCACGGAAGCTTGTCCTTGGACAAACGCCGGCTCTTCAGGTTAGAAACGGAGATGAGCACCGCCCCCTACAGTGGGTCACGACTAGACCATTCGGTCGTGGGGAAACCTTTACCTTTACCTTGTCTGTAATAATGATTTGTCTGTCCCTTTTCCTCCTCTATTAGAAGAAGGACAGACAATTTGTTACTGCAGACAGCTGCCCTAGAAACAGAGCTGCAGAACCCAGAAGTGTCTCTACTCCAGGAAGCCGTAAGTGACATAACAAGCGGTGAAGACCATAGAGAAGACCATAGAAGTCTGAGAAGGAAAATGTTGAAAATTGCTGCAATAGAGCAAAACAGGCTTCTCTCACATTCACCATGGGCACTCTGGATTCCTCCACATAAGAAGCACCAAAGCATCCAACACAGGCTTTTATGAGGAAGGGAACTCTATAAGTTAGTTAGGCAAAAATGACATAACAAATGCTTGCAAAAGAGACTTTCCAAATAGATTATGTCTTCCCCTGGCACTGTTCTGAATCTGCTCAGTGAATGCTTTGAATGCTGCCCCATAAGCTTTTTTTCTAGCGCTTTCGTGCTCCAAGACATCCTGACAGAGGCACAGAGAGCCGAACATATGATTTCCCTCGACTCTGCTGTCTCCCATTTACTTTGACAGTTCAGGAAGGCTGCAATCATGCTTTCTCTCTCCCCTCTCTCCAGTGTTTTGCTTTCACTTATCCATCGATCAATTGCATTGCTTTCCTTTGGGTGCTGGAATATTAACTACTGTTCAAACAGAAGCTCTTAGTAAGGGAGTGAGCTGGGATTTTTCTGACCTATCACCCAACAGGATTTTCCACAACAACACGCTTGTGTTTATTTTTCAGCACTTAGTGGCAATATTCCACATTCTACTGACGTAATGAAATGGAGGTTTCAAACCACCCAAAAAAAGACTTTCATGAAAACTGCTTTGGATATTAGAGGTACCTTGGTAAATATGATTGACCGGGATCGGTGAATGTTTTCAAAATCCAGTACCAAATAGAGACATTAGTAGCAGGGGGAGGTTTGTCTCAGTTTGCCTTTCCTAAACAGCCAATTGTCAACCCTCCCTTCTTAAAATTTTGTGTCAGGTTTATTGGAATTGTTTCAGGCACTTTGAGTTTTAAGCTGCTTTGAGCATAGGAAAGGAAAAGCACAATATACCCTTAAGTCAACAGTATGGACAGATTTACAATAACGCAACACAGTTACAGCCTTGAGCATGGCAGTGCCCCTGGCTCCAATGCTGAAATGGCGACCACTGGATCAATAGTATAGCTACCTATAGGGCAGGGGTGGGGTGCCCCAAGTCCCACACTCAGGGGTGTGTGTCACTATTAGTGACCAAAATTGTGGTTTTAAGGACTAATGTATTATATTCGATGGAATATAATGGAATAATGTATTCCATTCGATGTGGAATTTCACAAGGAATTTAAAGAAACCATCTGGAGTGCAATATCTTCATCCAATCAAAAGTTATGGCCAAAAAAACAACAAAATAAAACTGTCTTATGTAACTTTATGTAGGATGGCTACACTGAACCTCCAGATGCATTGGGAGCATGTCACTGAGTACTATGTCCAGGGGACCAAGAACAGGGGAGGGCACTGACGTTCATCCATTGTTTGTGGGGAAATAGCCACTGCATTTATTTTCTGGCCATTATTATTACTCATGTCATGTCATGACTATTGCCATCTCTCAGCCTCGCCTACCTCGCGGTTTTGTTGTGAGGACAAAAAAAGGGGAGGAGAAATGCACACCACCCTGAGCTCCTTGGAGGAAGGGTATATAAAATGTGAAGAACGTGAATGAATTTGTCGTAAGGGGGTGTCAAAAATTTATGGGCCCCGGGTGTCAAATGACCTACCTATTCCACCGGGCTGGAATCTGAGCCCTCCGGGATACCTCAGGGGAAGGGAGCATTTGCTACTTTCTTCTGAGGAGACGCTGCCGGCCGCAATGAAGCTTCTGTGCTCTGTGCCTGTGTTTGAATGAGTTCAGAGTCGATATGAACATGTATGCCAATAAAGGTTACGGAAATGAAAAAAATGAGTCATATGGGGCTGCCCAACTCGGAATGGGGTTCAGGATATAGCAGGAGAGGCAGCTACCATCTCTGCCTCTCTCCTGGGCCTATACTCCCCTCCCCTGCCTCCCCCCTGCCTCAAATTGCCTTTCTGTTGGCCAGCCTTTCTGTTGGCCGGCACTCAAGGAGGCTGGCTGGAGTGCCAGCCAGCCTCCTGCTCGGCACTGAGGTCCAGCCCTGAATAGGGCTGGCCAAGCATCGGCCCTGCTTACTCACACAGTGCTGCAAATATGATTCAAGGCATGTTTGTGACACTTGAAGCACACATGTACTGCCAGCCATTAGGTCATATAGTTTTGGGCCCTTATTGTACCTGTATGCCAGGGACAGTTCTGTTTTCTGGTTCCTGTTCCTGATGAATTCTGGCTCTATTCTGCCTTCGAAGGAGACGTTGGGGTGCATTTTGAAACACTGTACATACATGTGGTCCCCAGCCCTAACCCTATTGGATATAGTTTGGATTGGCTACACTGCATCCCACGGGGGATTTTTGGCTGCTGGAGCTCTCCTTAGTGTCAAGGGGTATAAGAAGTGCAGGAAAAGATGCGAGGCAGGGGGTTTTGTGAATTATTTTACATTCTTTGAAATGGCAACTTTCACATCAAAGATCCAAAACTTTGGGCAGTATTTCATATGGAATCAAAGATCCAAAACTTTGGGCAGTATTTCATCTGGACAGCATTGGATAATATGGTCATCTTTATATTGGGACAGCAAGCTTGGATTGGTGTGAATGGGTAAAAAATACAGCATCACGGATTAATATGGACTAATTTTATCAGTGTAGCTGAGAATTAAGGACACACTTCTTTATTCTGGAGGTGGCTCCTTGGGTTTCGCAGTGTTACTGTGAGGGAATGAGAAGAAAGTATTGAAAGTGGCCTGTCCAAAGTTAGCCTAGCACAAAGAATGTTGGCTTTTGTTTCTAGAATCAGAGCGTTTGCACAGGGTTTGAGTGTTCACTCAGGTTGCAGCTAACACTTCTGTGCATCAGCATCAGCTGGTTTGCCAACTATGTGCCTTCCTGGCGGTTAAGGACCTTGCTGTTGTCATATGTGCTTTACAACCCTATCCCAGGCAGGGTGTAGCACTGATGCAACGTGCTTGCATCGGTGCTACGTCATTAGCACCGACACATCGGTGCCAAGTGGCACCCCCACGTCAGCACTAACACACCAAGGCTGGCACTGCCTGCAGCACCGACCTTCGTGCGCCCACGAAGCCGGCTGTGCAGATGAGGGACAAGGCAGGCAGGAGGGAAGGAGTGGGCTGGGAGGGCATTTCTGGGTGGGTGGGCCGGTGGGCCGGCAGGCCTGGGAGGGGCTGGGATCAGGATTCAGCCATGAAGGCCAAATCCTAGGCCCATTCCCCAGATTGCGTGGCCCCGATTTGGGCCACGTGGTCTCCTCGGATCTGTGCCTGCTGTTTAGCAGGAGCAGATCCGAGGAATCCATAGGGGAGCCTGGCGTCTCCCCACATGCAAGGGCACAAACGTGCCCTTGCTCCAGAGAGGCTCTGGCCTCCTGTATACTGGGCTGGATACAGTGCAGGCTTGCCGACCGGCCTGTTCCAGCACAGTATAGGATTGTGCCCTTAGAATAGATGACTGTAATGTGCACAATCTTGGGCAAAACAAGAAGTCATCTGTGGCGGTGTGCATCACCAGTACAAATGTCTATGGGCAGATCAATCCTACCTAAACCCCCATGCTGTGATGGCATGGCATCAGCATTGGCTACACTGCATCCCACGGGGGATTTTTGGCTGCTGGAGCTCTCCCTGGTGTCAAGGGACTGGTGAGCTCCAACAGCTGCAACGGCAATATTATTATTATTATTATTATTATTATTATTATTATTATTAATAATAATAATAATAATAATAATACTTGGATTTATATACCGCCTTTCTTAGGTCACCAGATTTCTCTAATGACTATAACTCAAGGCGGTTTACATAGGCAGACTTTATTCAGAAACCCGAAGGGTTTTACAGTGTTTACAGAAATGTTAATCAGTCGCAATTAACGAGGACTGACGTTGTATTACTGGTGCAAGACCGAGTTGATCCTTGCAGACAGATCAGACCGGATAATGGGATTCAGTTAGCAGCCACTGCTGAACCTGCCCTGGGCACAGTCCACTCACTCCACCTCAACTTCCCCCAGTTCTGCTCTCCCCTGCCCCGTTCAACCCTGTCCTCATCCTCCTCCCTACTCCCTGCACATAGCTTACCTGCACTAGTGGGCGTCTGTTGCTCCACCAGCAAGCGCAGGAAGGCTCTTGCCTTCCTGCTGCCTGCTGGCTCCCTGAGCATCTGCAAAGTGTTTTATAGCATCATTCACATTCTGCCAGCACTTTGTTTCATTAGGATTGGGCCATTAATCTATATATATAAAGAAGAGCGTGTGTGTGTGTGTGTGTGTGTGTGTGTGTGTGTGTGTGTTTCGCATAGGCTCCGCAACGCCTGGAGCGATCGGCACGAAACTTGGCACGCATACACCTTGCGGCCTGGCGACAAACACTGAGGGGGTCGGGCCCCCCTAGCACCCCCGGGGGTGGGGGTACGCGGGGGTCCCCGTGTGAAAACGGTCAAAAACGGCATCAAATCCACAGTTTCTGGGGTCGCTGAGATGAGCGGCGATGCTCCCGACGCCGTTGGAGTCCGGGTTCAGCCACCCCTCGACATGGGGGGGAAGAAGGGGTGCAAAACAAAATGTCCGTCATACCCTGCTGGAACGCCTGGACTGATGGGCACCAAACTCGGCATGCGGAAGCCTAGCAGCCTGGCCACAAACACTGCGGGGGTCGGGGTCCCCTAGCACCCCCGGGGGCAGGGGTGCACAGGGGCCCCCATGTGAAGACGGCCGAAATCGGCATCAAGTCCATAGTTTCCAGGGTCACTGAGACGACTGGCCACTCCCGATGCCGGTGGAGTCTGGGTTCGGGGCCCCCTTGGCACGGGGGGCCAGAAGGGGTGCGAAACAAAATATCCGCCATGACATGCTGGAACGCCTGGACCGATCGACACGAAACTTGGCACGCATACACCTTGCGGCCTGGCGACAAACACTGCGGGGGGTCAGACCCCCCTAGCGCCCCCGGGGGTGGGGGTATGCGGGGGTCCCCATGTGAAAATGGTCAAAAACAGCTGAAATCTGAGTCGAATCCACAGTTTCCGGGGTTGCCGGGGCGAGCGGCGATGCTCCCGACACTGTCGGAGTCCGGGTTCGCCCCCCCTCGGTGTGGTGGGCAAGAAGGGGTGCAAAACAAAATGTCCGCCATGCCCTGCTGGAAAGCCTGGAGCGACGTGCACCAAACTTGGCACGCGTGTGCCTTGCGGCCTGGCGACAAACACTCCGGGGGTAAGGCCCCACCCGCGCCCCCGGGGTGGGGGTGTCCCAGGGCCCCCGTGTGAAAATGGACAAAATCGTCCTTGGTTCTGTAGTTTCTGGGGTCACTGAGGCGAGCAGCGATGCTCCTGACGCTGTGGGAGTTCGGGTTCGCCCCCCCTCAATGTGGGGGACGGGAAGGGGTGTGAAACGAGACATCTGCCATGCCCCACTGCGACGCCTGGAGCGATTGGCACCAGACTCGGCATGCATATGCCTTGTGGCCTGGCGACAAACACTGTGGGGGGCAGGGCCCCCCAGCGTCCCCAGGGGTGGGGGTGTGCAGGGGGCCCCCATGTGAAAACGGTCAAAAACGGCCAAAATTGGCGTCAAATCCATAGTTCGAGTCCGGGTTCAGCCCCCCCTTGGCGTAGGGGACGAGAAGGGGTGCAAAACAAGATGCCCGCCATGCCCCACTGTGATGTCTGGAGCAATTGGAGCCAGACTTGGCACGTGCATGCCTTGCGGCCTGGTGACAAACATTGCAGGGGTCAGCCCCCCCAGCGCCCCCGGGGGTGGGAGTGCGTAGGGGCCCCTGTGTGAGAACGGTCAAAAACGGATGAAATCGGCATCGGATCCGTAGTTTCCAGGGTTGCCGAGGCGAGTGGCGACGCTCCTGACACGGTTGGAGTCTGGGTTGGGCCCCCGTCTGCATGGGGGGCGAGAAGGGGTGCAAAGCTCATAAACTTTGGAAGATCATTTTGTTACCCGGGCAACGCCGGGTAACAAAAAGCTAGTTATCTATACAATAGTGAACATTCAGATCTGGTTCTCACAGATCTGGTTTAGATGCGTTTCAACGTAGACAAGTGTAAAGTGATGCACATTGGGGCAAAAAACCAAAACTTCACCTATAGGCTAATGGGTTCTGAGCTGTCTGTGACAGCTCAGGAGAGAGATCTTGGGGTGCTGGTGGACAATTCAATGAAGGTATCGACCCAGTGTGCGGCAGCAATTAAGAAGGCCAATTCCATGCTTGGGGTAATTAAAAAAGGGTTGAGAATAAAACAGCCAATATTATCATGCCATTGTACAAATTGATGGTAAGGCCACATCTGGAATATTGCATACAGTTCTGGTCGCCACACCTCAAAAAGCACATAGTGGAGCTGGAAAAGGTGGAGAAGAGAGCAACGAAAATGATTACGGGGCTGGGGCACCTCCCTTATGGAGAAAGACTGCAGCATTTGGGGCTCTTCAGCCTAGAAAAAAGGCGCCTGAGGGGGGGACATGATTGAGACATACAAAATTATGCACGGAAGGGATAGAGTTGGTAAAGGGATGTTCTTTTCCCTCTCTCAAAACACCAGAACCAGGGGGCATCTGCTAAAACTGAAGGTTGGGAGAGTAAAAACAGATAAAAGGAAGTACTTTTTTACCCAGCGGGTAGTTAATCTGTGGAACTCTTTGCCACAGGAGGTGGTGATGGCATCTGGTCTGGATGCCTTTAAGAGGGGATTGGATGGATTTCTGGAGGAAAGGTCCATCGTGGGCTATAGGCAATGATGGATTGTGCAACCTTCTTACATTGGTGGTGGGCTACTTCAGAGTACCAGGTGCAAGGGAGTGGCAACGGGATCCAAGCATCTTGTTGTCTCATGCCTCCCTGGGGCATCTGGTGGGGCCGCTGTGAGATACAGGAAGCTGGACTAGATGGGCCTTTGGCCTGATCCGGCAGGGCTCTTCTTATGTTCTTATGTTCACTGAAGAAGTTATCTACTTCAGTACAGGTGGTAAGTGGAGTTGAGTGGTTGAGTGGTCCTCTTTGTTTAAATCTAGCGTGTCAGGGAGAAGGTTTCTCACTTAGCAGAATCATCAGGCAGTTAATTCTAGAAGTTTTATAGAAAACACAAATGTCTTAGAGCGTGAGAGCGCAATCCTAACCTGGAGATAGGCTGGCACAGTTAGGCCAGCAAAGTTTAGCTGGCACAAGGGCCAACAGAAAGCGCATTTGAACCACTCTCAGATTCATGGAGGATGGCACATGTCTGTGTGCTGGTCTCTCTGATTCCGAGAGTGGTCCAAACATACTTTATGGTGTCCCTTGTGCCTGCCAAACTTTGCTGGCCTGTGTCGGCCTAACTCCAGTTTAGGATTGTGCCCTGAGAGTCTGAACCATTGTTTATGAGTTCCAATACCAGCCCATCACCCAGAACTGCTATTCACTTTTAATAAGGGGGGTACTTTTACGAATAAATGTGAAGTGCAATTTTTTAAAACTTGGCCATTTGGTACATCTAATATTTCAAATCCAATTTTCAAATATCCCAAAAGTGAAATGAAATCTCCTTGGTTCTCAAATACTAATTATCAAATATGCCATTGGAGTGCTGGCAAATATTCAGCTACCCAGAACCACTGTTTTCTGGTAACCATGACATCAACATTTGTGGAAGAAAATTTGGGGGAGCAACTTAATTTCAACTCATGTTCATTTCTTGCAGGATTCCACAGGCATTCCCATTTATACACTCTGACAGTAACAGATTATTTCATCTCCATTGTGTTGACAGACATGTTGAAACAGAATTGTACTATATATATTTAACCTCGGGTTACATTCCAGATTGACAAAATGAAGTCAGAACTTGGGCTCTGAGATGAAAATGCTCTTGCGGTTTTTGATGTGCTTTGAATTGAAAGCCCAGCCAGTCATACCTGCACCAAGGCCTCCATGTGCAGAGGCAGGGAGGAACAGAAGCTTTCTGTCTTATTATGTTTTTACTTTGTTATTTTATTGCTGTGGTTTTAACTGATGTTGTTAGCTGCCTTGAGTGTATTAGTGGAAAGATGGAATATAAATGTATTAAAATAAATAAGTAACCAGAGGGTCAGGGGGAGCCTGAAGAAATCCTGCAGGCTGAGGCAATGGCATAGCTACAGGGGGTGGTGCATTAGGCAGTGGCATAGTGTGGATGGGGCCACAGGGGCAGCTGCCATGGGTGCAAAATTCTTGGGGGCACAAAATTTCACCCCAATGCTTCATCTGAAACTGGGGGCAAGGCGTACCAAAACCCCACATTCTCAGCATGTCAGCATTCTCCTTGGGGCGTGGCATTGCCAGCTCTTAGTGGGAGCAATGCTTGCTTTGCCATGGGCACTAGCAGCAATGCGTTCTGCAGGTGCTGCAACATGCCATGCAAGTGGCCCTTCCACGCACCATCAGAGCTATTCAAGGCAGCAATAGCAATGCACCCTTTCATGTCAAGCTGCACAATGCGTTCCCTCTCCCTGAATCACTGTTCAGCAGCAAATGTCCTATTTAGCAGCAGCAGAACAGGTGCTTGAAAACTCTTTTGTTTGAAAACAGGTTCTTTGAGCTTGAAAACTACTGCTAAATCTCAGTATTAATAATACAGTTTAACTGATGGGATGAGTAAAATACTGACAGATTGGGAAGCTTGGGTTTTGACTGAAGCAGACTACATCAGTTTTCAATCTGTGTTGGTACACTGTGAAAGGTCTGCAGTGGGAGTTTGGAGCGCAGCAGTTGAAAAACTCAGAAAAATTCTTCCGAGTTCTATGGCTGTTTCTAGGTCAACTGTCTGCAATAACGAATTGTCTTGTCCCTCTTCCTCCACTGCCTCTGCCAAGACAGGAAGAAGAGGAGACAATTTGTTACTAGACAAATTGTTACTAGTTGCTCTAGAAACAGAGCTGCAGAACCCAGAAGAGACTCTTAGAAGCAGGAAGTGACATCACAAGAGGTAAAGACCATAGAGGAGACCATAAAGGTCAGTGTGTCATGAGAAGAAAAATGTTGATCGTCAGAGGCATACTACATCAATTTGTAAAAGTTCTATTTTTTAAGGATTTTAAAGCACATTGGCTTCCTCCTCTCCTTCCCTCCCAACTGATGTTCGCTGTTTAACAACCTTTTCCGCAGGAAGCAGGGAAGCTGCGTTCACCTATGCCATCACTGCTGCTGGAGTTGCGCATGCTGTGACTGCCGCCTGCAGCCAGGGAAACCTCAGCAACTGTGGCTGTGACCGAGAGAAACAAGGTTACTACAACCAAGAGGAAGGGTGGAAATGGGGAGGCTGCTCTGCGGATATCAGATACGGCATTGAATTCTCCAGGAGGTTTGTTGATGCCCGAGAAATCAGAAAGAGTGCTCGGAGGCTGATGAACTTACACAACAATGAGGCTGGAAGAAAGGTATTTTAGAATAGGAGGGGCTGGCCTAATGCAGAGGGAGGGCTTTCCTTTTCATTAGCAATGAAATCTAGTTCTCACAGCAGATTGGAAATCTGTCTCCGAGTTCTGCAGGGAGGGGCAGGTGATTGCTGCCCTGCGCGTAGAAAACTAACATGTCAGGGAGAAGCATTCTAACCTGATTTCTCGGTGGAGAAACACTTTTGTATGGTGGAGCATTTGGTCATGTGAGCACCAACCTGCAAACCCCTATCGCTCAGATGCTCAGATTATCACCTCAATGAGCTATAGGCATGGGCATAGTATAGGAAAGAGGCTGCAAACATTTCAGCTGCTTTTGCTTTTCATTTTTTTACTGGAGATTTTTAATGTTCATATTTATTTGAATTGGGCTACCAGTCAACTGATCAGCTATGCATTGTCTCCATTATTATAATATAGCCAAATTCAATCATACAAAGGAACCCAAAGGACCATATTTCCCCGTATGAATCCACCCGTCCCTTGAGCTCTTCTGTAGAGGCTTCTACAAATGCTGTCATTCACAGAACCACAATTGTGGCACCCACCTTGCTGGATTTCTGCAGGAGCATGAAAGTTTTCCTGGGCCACCAGGCACTTTGTTTAGATTAGAGTGCAGTCCTAACCAGCTTCCCAGCACTGACACAGCTGTGCCAATGGGCTGCATCCTGCAGTGGGGCAGTAGTCATGGAGGCCTCCTCAAGGTAAGGGAATGTTTGTTCCCTTACCTCTGAGCTGCATTGCCCCATGCTGGAAAGCTGGTTAGGACTGTGCCCTTAGAGATGTCCACCGTTTTGTTTAGGTTGGATTTTGTGTTCTGTTTTTAATTATGCTTTCTTGTTTTTATTAATATTTATATATGGCTTTCAACAAAAAGTTGACTAAGTGCTTTACAGAGCAAATCAAAGCATGTATTAATTGGTTTTTGTGGTTTCATGGTGAATTTGTGGGCTGTTTTGAGTTCCTTGGTGAGGAAAAAAGTGGCCTAGAAATACTGTCAGGCCTCTGACAGTGAAGGGTCCACTTATGCGCACTTTGTCCATGAACTGATGAATGTACAACCATGTATCTAGAATCTAGTGCAGTGAGTGCTGTGCTGCTGCTTTCCTTGCTGCCTTGAGACACACCATTGTGTGGCCTGATGTGCTGAGCTGTGACCAGAGGATCCCCTTTCCATAGACTCCTGTGTCTCTGCATGAGGGTTTTCACTGATCCACACCTCCTCCTCATCTTCCCAGGTGTGAGTGACTCTTGAGACCTGGGAAAGATCAGGGCACCAAATGTGTCGATGCCACTTGCCATCAGAGCCACTGCAGGCAGCAACGGCAAAACTGAGGTGCTTTGCTGAACCAAACGGCATCCAACCAACCAGTCGCATTGGAGCACCAGTAGCAAAATGGCTGCCGCTGCATCCCATGGGATCTGCAGCAGCCACCAGGGTCTCCTCAGAGGAAAGTTCATCCCCTTACCCTGAGGAAAGCTGCAGGCTTGGCAATGAGACTCCTCAAGCCTCCGCCGCCTATTTTGTTGGTGGAGAATCAAGCAGTCCCATGTCAGGTTGCCTGGCCCGATGCGGGGCAAAGGATCTGGTGGTGGAAGCCACCCCAGGTCCCACCCCCTGCATGGGCCTGATCCCCTCTCCACCACGCAGTTCCACCCTCTCCCCGCCTCTGCCCACCCCAGAACAACTTAGGGCCAGTGGCCCTTCCTCACAGCGCTGAAGTCAGGTGCTCACTAATGCTGACTCAGCACCAGAGCTCCCGGCTCTCTGGGTGCCGCGAACATGCTTTACAACACATTCATGACACTTTTAACCTGTGGTTCACATGTACTGCCAGCGATAAGGGCCTTAAGAGTGAGCCCTTAGTTACTAAAGACAGTTGCCCAGAAACAGGAAAGTTTCAGAACCTGGATGAGTTTTTCAGCTATTTTCAAGTTCTGTGCTGTAAATTTCCATGGCACACCCACAGACCTTTCACACCACACCAGTCATGGCACACTGGTTAAAAATTGTTGCTATGGCACCAGAAAATGGCCAATCACAATCCACTACAGCTGTGCCTCAGTATCTGTGGGGGTTCCACTCCCAGAAGATGCCAAAATGCAGATAATCAAATCTGTGGGGCTGGGCACACAAGATCATCAGAGGGTTTGAGTTCACAGGTTAGGAACTCACAGTTAGTTAAAACCACAGGTCCTGAATCCGTGGATAAACAGGTTGACCTTTTACTGCCATCTACTCCCCACTACATCCATTCTCTTTTTCCCTGAGTGACATTTAACAAATCCTGTTATTCCTGATCATCACCAGATCAGCTAGCCAGGGGCCACTGCCCCAAATGTCAGAGTGGACATGCCTCCATTGCCTGATTTTTTCCAAAACATGGGGGGGGGGGGTTAAACATGCCATTGGGGATCCTTTTCATGGTTCTTGCACCAGGGCCTCCAGCCCCCAGCCCCCAAAAGCTAGAGCTATCACTATGATTCTGAATATTAAAAATATAAAATGTCCTTCCTTTTAATAACATGGAGCAGTTCTTAGATATTACACTGTTAATTATACTTTCCCCCATATCTCACAAAGATGTTCAGGTTGAGATTTGGACGGTATTCCATTCTAAAACGAAGTCTTGAACAAAGGGACCTTCACTAAGATTAGGTTTGCTTTCCACAACCCTGCGAAAGCTGGCCAGTTGCACCCCTGTACACAGCTGCATTTCATCACCACCACTACAAATGGGTAGAGAGTAGTACTACAGTTCCCAGCTCAGCAGGGGGCAGGGGACGTAAAGGCCCAACAGAGTCAATCACTCAGAAATTCTAATTCATAGTCCCAACTAATTGGAACTGATTTGAATTACTATTAATAACAGATATAGGCACTTGATTCGTCACAATTCGACTCAGGTTGCAAAAACGCTGTTTTGGGGGGACTCATATTAATTCAAGTCACGGACGTCACTGACTCGTACCCGACTCATGTCTTGGGGCCAGTGACTCAGAAAAGAGTCATGACTCAAATTCGACTCGAGTCATGACTCTCTCTAGTGTATGTGTGCGTGCTTACTTTTTTCCATTGCTTTCACATTGCCCTGAAAGACCTCATGTGTGAGGAGGGAAGTGGAGGGCAGGGGGTTCTAGGAGGCAGGGCTGGGGGGTTGGAGGTTTTTCTTTTTTGTTCAAGATCTTGACGCTTTTCTCAAAATGACTTAAAAATTACTCAAAATTTCTGCGAGTCGAGTCGCAACAGGCACACATTATGACTCATAAATCAAGCTGTGGGGGCATTACTAGTGATTCAACTCATGACTCGAGCTTAGTGGTTTGGCACATCCTTGATTAATAACAATATCAATATCACCACTTTAAATCACATGTCCCTGCTAACTGGGAAAAGAGTCACCTTTTAAAGTGGTGTCCTCTTTTACTTAGCTGAAGGAGGCAACTTCACCCTCTTCACCCCAGCGGGCGTCTTTTCCAGTGGCTGTTGCTGGGTCTCTCTCATGTCTTTCTTGGATTTGTGATCCTATCTGGGAAAGGCTTTTTTATTTGTTTCTTTGCATAAATAGCTTTGATAAACTTTTATGTTGAAAAGCAATACTGGAATATTCTAATAGCAACTGATTGTCTTGAACTTAAAATGAGCATGGTCACATATGGGCCACCTGCAGGACTCTGGAGAGAATAGACGACTCGTAATTTCTGATTTAGAAAGGGGAAAAAACACTCCAGAACAAAAGCAAAAGCAAACCATACTTGTGTATGAAAAGCATACCAAAACAAGGTTCAGGCCAGCAGTGAGGACCATGTCTGAGAAGTCCACCCTGCATCGAGGGCTACTATATGCCAACGGAACTTGAGAGAGACCAGAGTAACTGTCATGGCATTATTTATTTAAAGGACACCTTTCCAAGGGCATAGCTGAGCGGGGGTCACAGGACTTCCAGGCAACACTCTTCCAGGGGTGGCAATGTTGCCCCCGCCCCAGCGATCCAGTCGCCACAGTTCTATGCCTATCACTCGCAGCCCCCTCACCCCCTCTGGATGTGACCGGAGCACATCTCCAATCGTGTTCATAGGTGTACAGTTAAGGGGGGGCAGACCCAGAAGGTGTGCCCCAGGGTGGCAATTCTTCCAGCTCTGCCGCTGCACCTTTCTGTGTACATTTGGCATAAACACTTGTTTTTCACTCCCAACTGCAATGAGGGCTAAACATGCTTTGTAATACTTGCTGCCTTTCATTACTTTGTCTCCTCAGCTGTATCCATTTAGATTATAAACTCCGCAAGACAGGAATCTACTGTGACTTTTTTCCTCTCGGAAGCAGTACATCTAACAATAATAGTAAAGACATGGAGTCAGGCCTCACCAGTTGTTATGGGCAAGAATGTAAGGAGTGTAGACTAGCATTGCTCAAACGTACTCCTAAGACCCCTTTCAGAGCTCCATGAGCACACCATAAGTGGCCCCCATCTGCCCAGTTTGTTCATCCAACTCTCCCACTTCCCCACTTCAGGGCTCTCCTTCCTCATATCCCTCCTGTTCTGGCTCCTCGCTGGAATTTGCTGCTTGGCTCAGCTTTGAGATTCCTTTTAGGAATTTAAAGGGCGGTGGAGACCAAAACATTTGAGAACCACTGCTCAAGACAAGTGGTTCCCCAATGGAAGTGATGTCATGAACCCGGAAGTGATGTCGTGTCTGGAAGTGACATCATTAAGCAGGAAAGGTTTTGACTCCCCAATACGACAAAATCAAAATGACTGAAGGACACAATCCCAACAGCATCCTGGGCTGATGCATGCTGCTTGTGTTAGCCCAGAGCTGTAGCAAACATACCATAAGGTATGTTAGCGTCAACCTACGATTTGCTCGGTTGGGGCAGGGAGCAGCACTGACTCAGCAACTCTGCGGAGACCGGGAAGTAAGTTGCCCCTTTTGCTGGCCAAGTTTGGCCAGCACAGGGCCTTTGGAGGGCAGGGGGAAGTGAGGGGGAAATAAATTAAAGGTTTACAACAAGTTTAAGTTGAAGAATTTATTTAAAATAAAAAAGAATCCTCTGAACCCTTCCATGTAGTCGCTGGTCTGTTTTTTTTTAATCCCCAAACATCCTAAAGGCTGCTATTCCTATCCACACTTACCCAAGTAAGTCCCTTTGACTATCATTGTTAAAAGCATATCCATTGTAGCTTATTAAAATTACCGATCCATAATATACGATGGTATTTAAGTCTAATATACTAAAAATAAAATATGCATTGAAATGAATGGGGACACACCTGAAATGTATACAGGCATGCCCCAGTATCCGCTGGGGTTCCATTCCGGACTCCACTGTGGATACATGAAACCATGGATACCTTTTTAAAGACAGGGGAGCATCTTTTTAACAGGAGCCCCACTATCCATGGTATCTGTGGATAACTGAAGCCGTGGGTATCAGGGCACACCTGTAGATGGCAGCCTTCCTTTTTTGAATATAAAGAGTGGCCATAGAAGAAATGCACTCTGGATCAGATTTATTGCATGTTGCGTGGGGGAAAGGCTCTCTACTGTTTTTTTCTGCCAAGCCCTTGATCTTGATTGGAGGCTGCTGTTTCCCCTTCCATCAGTTCTGATGGAAGACTTTCATTTGAACAGCCGCTGAAGGGAGACAATCAATCCAGATCAGCTCACAGTGGGAGAAATGGATAAAGTATCCCACATGACAATCTAAATTGGCCCCTCACTTCTGCTATTCGTATTAGAAAACATAAGCATGCAGGGCTAAACTACATATTATTTCAGCAGAGTATTTTGACTCAGTATTACAGCCATTAAGGACTCACTTGAGTCCTTACTTTGTTGTACTATATACAGTACAACAACGCTGTTTTCAACCAGTGTGCCACAAAAGGTCTGCAGGTGTGCTGCATGAGTTTGGAGCACAGCGGCTGAAAATAACTGAAAAACTGTTCCGGGTTCTGCGGCTCTGTTTCCAGGGCAACTATAGTAACAAATTGTCGGCCCCTCTTCCGCAGCCGGATAGCTGCCCTACAGACAACTGTAGACAACAGCCCTACGTTACTACAGACACATGCTCTAAGAACAGAGCCACAGAGCCCAGAAAAGTCTCCTGAAAGTGACATCACAAGAGGTGAACACCATAGAGAAGAAGACCATAGAGGCTAGTGTGCTGTGAGAAGAAAAACATTGAAAACAACTGCTTTAAGGAATACTTTAGCCAGTTCTAAGGTGCATCTCTCCATATAATAATCCTATGGAAACTAATACGGTTGCTATTTGCTTGTATTATATTTCTTTGTGTTTGTGTACACAGGTACTTGAAGAGAGAATGAAGCTGGAATGCAAATGCCACGGGGTGTCTGGTTCCTGTACAACCAAGACCTGTTGGACCACACTCCCAAAATTCAGAGAGATTGGCTATATTTTGAAAGAGAAATACAACGTTGCTGTGCAGGTGGAAGTTGTCCGGGCAAGCAGGCTTAGACAACCCACCTTTCTGAAGATCAAACAGATCAGAAGTTACCAGAAACCCATGGAAACGGATCTGGTCTATATCGATAAGTCCCCCAACTACTGCGAAGAAGATGCTTCCACTGGGAGTGTGGGCACGCAGGGACGTCTCTGCAATCGTACCTCACCCAGCACCGATGGGTGCGACATGATGTGCTGTGGGCGGGGCTACAACACCCACCAGTACACCAAAGTTTGGCAGTGTAACTGCAAATTCCACTGGTGCTGCTTTGTGAAATGCAACACATGCAGTGAGCGGACAGAGGTGTTCACCTGTAAATAACAGCAGATGCGACCACTGAAAAAGGACATCGCCACCACACGTGAAGAAAGTGAGAGTGGAACAAAATAAAATACAGCATCATTTTGCACATTTAATTTTCCTTCGGGAGAGGACCCATCTCTTCCTTGTTACTTACTGATACACACTTCTAACAATGATACAGAATTTGTTAGCTGGCTGCTTCAAACTGCATTGGAAACAATGGGATGGGTTAAGATGACTTTCCTCAACACAAACAGCTTTGTGTTGTTGTTGTTGTTCCCAAAACTGCAATCTGGGTGTTGTAGGTTTTTGCTCGTAGGTTAAGTTATACGCATCAGATATGCTGACTCCAGGAGGTTATTTGTAGATGTATAACACAAACACAAACACACACACGAACACTATTAAAAAAAGACTTTAAAGAGAGATAGATTGTGCGCATGCGCATTGGGGGAGAGAGAAAAAATGAAATTTTTACAAACTAAAATCCCAGCAGTGTTGCTGAAAAACTGTTACTTTTGATAAAAAAGCAGGTACAAAGGGCAGCTGATGAGATAAAGATGTAAAAAAGGGATGGGGAAAAATGTTGATCCATTTGTATAACAAAAGTCAGAAAATTCTGACGGCTGCCAGCGACACTGGAACCTTTTCAACGGACACTTGGAAAAAGAATTATTTTATTTATGTTTTTAATAGCATCAAAACAAAATTTCTAAGCACTAACGGGTAGCTATGTCTTTATTCTGTACTAAATGTAAACTTATTGGGACTTTGACTTTCTGATTTTATTTTATTTTGTATTTGGTTCTCCCCTATGTTTCAATGCTACTGATTTCATGGCACTGTTTTGTAACTGTACACCTCTGTACAGCATATGATCATGCTTTTTAAAATGCCAACAGCATGGCTTTCTGCAAGCTTTAAATAGCCCATTCAGTGGAATTGCTGTTTTCATGACCATATTGGCCAAGCAAAAAGCTGGTTCACTAATGTTCCTTACTAATGACTTCTTCTCCCTTGGATACCCTTTTATATATTGCAGGCATTCCTTGATAGCTCCTTTTCTGCGTTCATCCTATGAATTGACTGCAATGCTTAAAACCTTCTACAGTCTAGGTGTGCCCAACCAGACAGGTGCAATAGCGTAGCTACAAGGGGTGGCGTGATAAGTATTGTAGGTGCTGCAATGTGCTATGTAAGGGGCCCCTCCCACTCACTATTGGAGCCATTCTGGGCAGCAACATAGGAAAAGCAGCTCTTTTGGCACCGCTATAATGCTTAAAAGGTTTTGCTCAGCAGCACAACACTTGACAGCTCTTAGGCTTAGTTCAGACGTTGACCTGGGCAGAAGATCCTGATTCAATAGCAGAGAAAGAGGACAGACACATGGTCCCCATCTTCCACCCTTATAATATGACACATGCACTTCATACAGGTGGCCAGACATGGCCAAAACCTGGGGGGGGGATGAAGCCACAGTTGGGCAATCATGCAAAACATCTACATCAGCAATTTTCAATGATTTTCATCTCTTAGCACATTTACCACTATGGACTTCTCTATGGTCTTTGCCTCTTGTGATGTCACTTCCTGCTTCCGTGAGACTCTTCCAGGTCCCGCTGCTCTGTTTCTAGGGCAACTGTCTGTAGTTATTAATTGTCTGTCTGGCGAAGTCAGTGGAGAAAGAGAGAATGACAATTTGTTACTACAGACAGTTGCCCTAGAAACAGAGCCACAGAACCAGGATGGTTTTTTCAGCTGTTTTCAACTGCTGGGCTCCAAACTCCTGCGGCACACCGGCAGACCTTTCACAACACACCAATGTACTGTGGCACACTGGTTGAAAATTGCTGATCTACATCATTATATTACATGATGGCATTACAATGCCATTATGGGCATTCACCAGGGGAACAGTATATTCAGCCCAGGTAAGTGTCTGATCCATAGCTGAGCATTTCAACTGACTCAGCTGAGTGGAAAGCATTGTGTTTGTGGCAAAGATTGAAAATTCTGTCTGCGGTGTCCAATAGGCAGCTGGTCTGTGATGTCACACCCCTCACTGTGGTGACGTTCAAGTCACCATTTAAATTAGTACAACCCACTGCCCAATCCTACCCGCCATCATTGGCGATGATGCAGCCGTGCCAATGGGGTGCACACTATATTGGGGGGGCGGGAATAGGAAGCCTAAGAGAGATAAGGGAAAAACATTTTTCTCTTACCTCTCCATAGGCTTCCTGGTTGTTTATGGGTCTCATCAGACCTATACCTGTTGTATAGCTGGCCTAAGTTCAAGAAGTGAAGAGGGGCTGAGTGGGTTCAAAAAGAGTGGACAGGATCCTGGTATGCTGCCAGGATCCACCCCTCCCTCTTGTAAACGCCCCTACTCTCCCCCTCCACACCCATGACATGCCCCCACTGGCAGCACAAGCCCCAAGGAGAACTGGGCCCTCAATCTGTTAAGGCCATTATGCAAGGATGTTTCCCATCCCTTCCAGAAATCACCACTAATGTGGATTGGGTAGAGGGGAACTTACTACGTGATGGCCTGAGCTCACATACTAAGCCTGCTATCCTCTGCACACTTTCCTGAGAGTAAGCCCCTTTGAACACAATGGGATTTCCTTCTGAATCCTATTCTGTAGAAGGGAATGTCTGGTGAGGCTGCAATCCTATTCACACTTATAAATCAATGGGGGCAGCTTCTTAGTAGACATTAGTAGGATTTATAATGAGACACCTCACTATAAAACTGTGAGATGGATGGAAATTTGCTACTGGAGAACCAGTCCCAGTGGCCAGTATAATGTTTGATGGCAGCACATATTAGCACTCATAGATCACCTAAAATCCACCGCTTTTTAAATGGTGACTCTTTACACATTAAACTGTGAGTTGTCAATTGTGGCACTAACACATTACATGCACGCATGCATCAAATGGTCATAAGTCCACTTCAAAGTTTAGCTTTGCAGTGGTAGCACTATCAATGCAATGGCACTTGCTTACTACTTGATAATTTTCAGGCTCAGACAGTTCTGTTTTCAGTTCTTTGAAAGAGGTCAATGATGCTTGCATTGCAAGCAGTCACGTCAGTAGGTGATGCTGCCTGGATTTTAGGAAACATGGATCATAAAGACTTTTGTTCTTGAAATGTGCAACATCTAAAACCAGAGACAGGCCCTGATTCATCTCTAGGCATACATAACAACTGGCCCCAGATAGCAATGTACAGTTCTGTGCACATCTTAGCAATATATGTGCATTGAGCATGTCTATGGCGCATAGATGAGACACCTGAATTTGCATTAGCAGCACACTCTAAAAGTTGTGCCTATCCACTGGTTCAACCCTTTGCTGGATTGGGACAAAAAATATTTCAAAGCCCTCTAATTCACCTTCCATACTTAGGTTCCATTTTGGCATCCATGCTAGGAAGAGGTTTTTAAAAGATGCAGTTCCTGAGACCCAGATTTTGCATACAGCTGAGCTCATGTGGTGTCATATATGATATCTGGTAGGAGTGATTTGAACATGCCTTCACTGCACTGAATACAAATGCCTTGGAATGGAGCACGTTCAGACTACTCTGACTTCATGCAAGAAGTTACACCTACTTTGATCTTTGAAATAATACCTCTGAACCAGTTCAGATGATACTTCTACACCAACAATTTTCAGTGTTTTTCTTCTTAGGGTACCTTGACCTCTATGGTCTTCACTTCTTGTGATGTCTCTTCCACCTTCCAGGAGATACTTCCTAGTTCATCCTAGTACATCAGCAATGATTTTCTTCTCATAGCATGTGTACCACTGTGGTCTTGTCTATGGTCTTTGCCTCTTGTGATGTCACTTCCAGCTTCTGAGAGACTCTTCCAGGTTCTGTGGCTCTGTTTCTAGGGCAACTG